>SADC01000381.1:0-43320 GCA_004194705.1 Ditylenchus dipsaci
TGAACTTTAATTTAAATCGACATTTCGATTCACGATAGCATTCTTACTTAACAATCAAAAGTGGCTGACATTGACCACCCAAAATATTTCAGTTCTTCGCATAACCGATCTCACTTTATATCAGCTGTAAGATAGAGAAAACTTCTAATGGTGAATAAAATTACTATAGTAGTCTGTTCATGGTAAAGTTCTTAAATTCATTCCATTATTTCATTTCAATCTATTAATACACTCGCTAATTCTTTCTTCTCAACTACGTGAGCTATGCATAAAGCTCAAATGAACTTTTATCTGTGATTGTCGCGGTGAACTTTTTTTCGAGTCATGTTCTCTAATTAGTCAATTTTGAAACGTATCGGATAATATGACTTGATGATGGACTTACAGTACATTCTGGAGAAGCCATTTGATTTCTTAGTATATTTCACATCTTAATAAATGTGAAGATCCGAAGTTCGTAGGAAAAGATGAATGACGAATTGTTTAAATTACGGTCGGCTCACATTTTTTAATATCTGAGATGCTGGACTGGGATTTCATTGAGTCTCAAATTAAATGCAGAAGTAGTCAAGTCACTTGAGTTGAATCAATACTCAAGATGTGATCTTAATTGGTATATCAGTAATTATTGCAAGTGTTTCGATCTTCTCATTTAGTGGCTCAAGAGTGGTGCCACATGCCTGTGTGTTAAGCTTTGTACGTGGACCTGCATTGTATTAGGGTTCAAGACTTACAATCTCATTGATTAAATTTCGATTTAGTGAGTCGAATACTTTGATTTAGTGAGTCGAAATACCAAAGACAAATTACTTTGTTATAATCTTCACGCTGAAAAAATATGTCTTTGTGAATCTCAACACACACGTCTGAAAAGTTTAGAAAATTTATGGTACTGTGCGTCTATGAAAGGAATGAAAAGCTCTTTAGGAATTCCTGATTGGAGCTCCACGGCTCATGTTTTGTCGCACGACCTATTTTCAAATTTTTGTTGTTCCATGGCTAATGTTTGTGCCTCATGTGTCGAAGAGCATGTTTGTGACTCTCATTTAATGTGTCAAGTCTCATGTTTCATATCTCTAGCTCATGTACTTTACCTTTTGTACTGTGGATTATGCGTATAGCTTCATTTACATGTATATTGGAAAGGTCAAAAACAGAAACTCTCTTTTTATGAATCTCACAACAGGAAGATCGCATTCATGAATCTCTTAAATCAAAATAGACGCTTTTTGAATCGCAGAAGAGAAAAAAAGCTTTTTTAAATCTCAAAAAATGTTTTTTCAGTCGTGTGAATAATGATAAAGTAATTTAAGATGACTATATAGTGATTGCATTTTGCTCAGATTCATAGATCTTAAAATCATCGAAAAATAAATTAGATAATGCTACAGAAATATCAGCTGAAAATAACCGAAAAATGTTTGAAAATATCAGCAGAAAACAAAACCCGCCGTAGGGCGGGCAAGCGCTAGTTACGCCTAATTACGCAAATTTGCGCCAAAAAAGTGATATTTGCGCAAAAAAAATTATTGTTCCGTTCCAAAGTCGAAATTGAAGAAAACTGGTTTTAAATCTCATTTTTCTTGACACGAAACGTTTTATTAAAATTTTTCGGAAGGGCCTATCTTACGACCATCATTTTTTCGTCAAGAGTTAGCCCTTGATTGCCCCTCTTTTTCATCTGTCTTTATAAGAGCTTTATATTGAAAATGATACTGATTCCAAATGGCGTTTTCTAAATTTAAAGAACTGTTTCAAAAGCAGAATCTGATTTTGGATTTCAACTCGTTCTAAATTACAACTGAGTTATAAATTACAGCCGAACCTGGATATAAGCCACCCCAAAAAGTTCGTTCCCGCCTAGAGCCCGACACTTTTTTACCTCGATTTTTGAAAGATTTCGCCAGTTCTGCTTTTCAGTCTGGTCCCGAATATCTCAAGGATCCGACTTTACCGATCGTTTTAAAAAACTAAAATATTTGCCATTTAAAAAACAGAACTTTGAATAAAGCAACCCCTTTTTGAAAACAGGTGGCTTTATATCTAGGTTCTGTTGTTAAAATGGCAAAACATTTTATTTTTTGAAAATCGATCGGTAAAATCAGAACCTTGCGATATTTTGGAGCAGACTTAAAGCAGAAACTGGCAAAATCTTTGAAAAATCGATGTAAAAAAGGTGTCGGACCCTAGGCGAGAACGAACTTTTGTGGTGGCCTGTATCTGGATTCGACTGTATTTTGAAGTGAATATATGTTATTGCTGTGTCTTTTTGTAAATACTTTCTTGCAGATATCGCTGCTTCTCAAATCTTTTGTTCGAGCTTTTGAATGGTTGAAATGGACTGCATGCTGGGTATTCGAACCAACAAGTATGTCATACTGGCGGCAATAAGAATCGTATATGCACGGACGTATGCTCCAAACTGTCGGTATGTCATAAAGTCGTTTAAATTTTCCGATAGTGTAATCCAATCATGCTTTCGTTTAGACTACAACAAGGAATATCAGTTGGGCGAGAAGCTGTTCATGACGTGCATTGGCGAGATGGCGGACACAGAAGACTTTTCCAATTGGGCCCAGGCAAATCTCCGCTTTTACAAAACAAGAAATGGTCATTAGACTTTAAGAAGCCCTAGTTTTTATCCTTTGATTTTCAGGATACGAGCTGGACCCTCTTTCTACGTATCACTGGCTTCTAAGAGCATTGCTGACAACTTGCGCACCGAAAACTTCTGGCAGGTGAATTTGCTGCTTGTGTGATACGACCGACTGAAGAATGAAGCGGTCCTCAGTTCAATCGACTACATGGCAATGGGATTCCAGATCAGGTAAATTTCTAAGTGACTCTATTTGTATGGTAGCCTGTTTTTAGAATTATCTGTTCTCGGGTATGGGTGGTCGTTACTGCTATGCAATCTTGGATAGTTTGTACAAAAATGGTAATATACAGTTTCAGAAACTGTGTTCACAGTTGCTTTTTCGTAGATATGTCTGAAGCCGATGGACTGGATGCTCTGAACAAGTGCTTGGTGGAAATCAAAAAGCGATCTATGGTGAGCCAAAATAATTTCAGTGTGATCATTATCGACAAAGGTGGACCCCGCCATCTGGATGACATAAAGTTCTAAATTAGGTGCGTATGAATTATTGTCGTTGTTTTGTTACAAAGGTATACAATAAAGAAGCTTTTGTCTGTGCAATCATCCCTCTATATGTAGGCGACCGGTGACTGTCTGCGGGGTACAGGTTATTCGTAAGTGTTGGTTTATCGTCTAATATTCGTTTTCAAAGTTCGCAAGTTTCAATGGAAAGAGTAATTTTTGGAGGAATAGCTCCGTGACGTTCAGAAACATCCCCGGAAATAATGGGAATTTCTCCATTAACTTCCCATTCTACAACGAGCTGTTGCCCACAAGTCGTTTTTCGGATCTATAGTGCCAAAAAAACAACAGCTGAGCGAGTTAGTCAACTCTCGTTAAACTGGCACCCCTCAAGTTTGTTCCGTCTAGGGTCTGACACCTTTTTACCAGGATTGACTGTATCTTGTTTTTATCAACGCCTGATGACTGGATACTAAAACTGAATGGATACACCGACTGTATACATTGACGACTGGATACAGTCTCGATCCCCATTTATGATATTTTACATTTTTTGATCTAAGTTCAGGCACGGTATAGCCAACTCTATATCCGGATGGACTCACACTATTTTAAGAACACGTTTGATAACACCGTCGAAAAACACGTTTGAGCCTGTCCTAATGTACTCTGGCATACACTGAGCCTAAGCTTCGCCTAAGTTTTTACTAAAAAATAAATAAAACCAAAGACACCACAGTATGGCTAAAATGGGTGCTACAGTCAAACCTCGAAAAGCCGGCACCCCTAGGGACCGACCTTAGGTGCTAGTTTATCGAGTTTCCTAAACCGTCGAGTACTGCCGAATCAGGTGTCGACAGGGTGCCGGTTTATCGGGTTTGACTGTACAGATATTCTTGAAGGAAATAGTAGTAATTACCATGGTTTGGTAAGGCTAAAAAGATGTTTTATCATATCCAATACCCCCACTTAGGTAAAATTTAGTAATTCAGCGTATCCAGTCAGTTTTTGTACCAGTCGGTGGTATACCGGTTTTATATTTTGATTTAGCAAATTTAATTAGTGGCTGTCTTTAATAATCAAAATTTCACGTAACTAAAAATTTCCAGCTAATACATATTTAGTTATAGAGTTGCATCGCGCAGTTCTTTTACTCAATCAAAGCACTGCTCCAAACACTTTAACGTTGTTGAAAAAATGGACCATCATCACTTTGCCCCAGGCACATTTTTCAAAAACTTTTCATTTTCCTTATTCACTCCCTTCTAAAGATCCCTTGGATGGATATGCCCACGCTATAAGAGGTGGTGCCCGGGAATTCAAAAATTTTTCCTAATCATTGAACATCTGTACGGATTTTTCAACTTGGTTTATAACAAAATATACCTAAAATTAAAGGGGCATACCAGCGCGTTACACGGTCAATTTCAAATTTTGGTCAGTTAGTTTTTGTACTTTATGGCAAAAATATTACTTGAAATGGTTTTTAGACACTTAAAAAACATTATTTTCAGGGGGTATAAGCCAGATGTCCTGTTAACATGCAGGTATAAGATAGCACCTTTTCCAGATGGGAGAGTCGTATGGTAACTGTTAGAGTAAAAAGCAAGTAGTGCAAAATTCTCTTGTATGCTCTATACATGTTGCTATCAAATAAAGTTAAGGATGGCTTTACGTTTTATGGATGCCTAAAGTGGTTGAGGATGCCTAAATTTCAATTGTACCAAAATTCTGCACAAGAATATACTTTTAGGACGCACGGTCCTTCCCACGTTATAAATCCGTGGTTTTACCAGACCTTTGGGCTAACGTTTACCTTAACATCGATTCACAGCCTGAAGGGGAGCATAATACCAAGAAAAAATTTAATATACTTGTTTTAAAACTTCATTTTTCGAGTGCTGGAACAAAATCGAATTCCTGAAAAATTAAGACACACACCCACACATTTTAAGACGCGAAAAGACGTGACAGATCGAATATTTTATTGTTGCACTACATACACAATCTTTCGCATACGCAACATGCACATATTACATATAAACTAAAACACCGCAATCTTAGCCTTCTCAGCTTTAGGCAAAATATTCCCGCCAGTTATCTGACTCCACTTGACCTTCTTCCGCGTTTTCGCTACTATGGGCCAAGTTGATCATCTGAAAGTGAGGTCTCTGGCGAAAGTCGACTTGAACTGGTACTTGATTCCTCGAATAATATTTGATGCATTCAGCCCTCTAAAAGAGAATTTTGAAGCGAAGGAAGAATAGGTATACCTGAACTGCGAAACGATGACTGGTCCTGACATTAGAAAGCTTTGGATCCTTATACAGTGCTCTTCTGGCTGAAACTCTAGGTGACTGTCCCAGAACTGCTCCGCTGGTGTTCCATACCGTAGATTGACTAGCTCAAGGTTTGATTTGCTCTGAGACTCGACAAAATCGACAATCTAGTCTTCTCATCACGCAATCAGGTTTACAAATAGCATTATATCCTCCACACGTTTAGTAACTAAAAGCATAGAAATATTTTGAACTATGTCTGCTGATTTACCCTCTTGGCCAGCTTCCAACCTTGCCTTAACATGAAAAAAGTAAATACAATCCTGTTTTTTTTCGAAGAAGTACCTCAGGACTTGTGCAATCTTGCCTCACAGACTTTGATGGTGGAGTGCTCCAAATAAACTCCAAATAAGTGCCTGTATGAAAAGCTATATTCAGAGTACTGAATTTTAAATTACCGAAGAATCTCCGAGAGGAGTCAACTTGTTTTTGTTCTCACTGCTTGCTGATGGATCAATGGACAACTGGAAATCGAAACTTTTCAAATAAATCTAAATTCTAGAGGATACCTTAACACTCTAGCAATCTTGGCTTTCACAGGCTTTGACAGAAAGTTGATCCCAAAAGAAGTGGCCCTGTATCAAAGGCTATATTAAGAGTACTAAACTTTAAATTACCGAAGAATCTTCGAGAGTAGTCAAATTGTTTTTTGTTCTCACTGCTTGCTGATGGATCAATGGACAACTGGAAATCGAAACTTTTCAAATAAACCTAAATTCTAGAGGATACCTTAACACTCGTGCAATCTTGGCCTTCAAAGCTTTGACAGAAAGTTGATCCGAGAACTGGTGGTCCTGTATCAAAGGCTATATTAAGAGTACTGAATTTTAAATTACGAAATGATTTGAACGGCAAGGAATATTTATAAAAAAATTTAATTCAGAAGATACCTGAACATTCACTCGCTGGTCGCCGCCGGAAGTTCGAATAGAAGCCTCTTTGTTTTTAGAATTCTGAAACGATAATTGTTTGTATTGCTTCTCATTCTTTGCTCATTAAAAAAAACCTTTGGGCAGCAGTTCCCCATCGCAAAGCTTGATGCACCTGAACAGAGTGGTAAAATACTTTTTTGGCAGACTTTGTTGAGAATCTAATTTTTTCAAATGTTTCTTGCAATCTGATAACACAAACACTCGATTTCCATGAATGGCATTTCTTGTCATGCGATTTTGAATTTTTTCAATAAGCTTGAATTATAAACCAATTTTTGAAATTCGAATTTCGAATCCACAGTTGCTTGACATCTTTTGATTGAACAAGTGCAAAAAGACTATGAAGTTCATGTAAGGGGTGATGGGCCGAGACTAGACGAAAAAGTTTCAGCAGAACAGAAATCAAAACGAGTAACGAGAATTCTTGTCTTCGACTCGTCTCGCCACCTATGCTAGCATTTATGATGAGCGCGTACCAGCCTGCTTCAGATTTAGCCAAAAGACAGCAAAGAGAGAAAAAAATGATAAATTCGAGATTTTTAAGACTAGAACCCAAGAATTTTCGATTGAGATTGGTTCTCGCGCCTGAGCCCATTTTCACAATGAGTATGGGACTAAGTATGAGAGTGTTTTTAACGCGGAAGAGCTCTACTTTTTTCTTCACTGGAACTTTTTTTCTGTTCGTACCATTCTGTAGCTAAGATTCAGGTCTTCAAAATGAGCTATTGACAAGCTATACATGATATAAAAATGCTACATAAAAGTGTTTAGGTACGCACTCAGGTCGATATTCAGGCCCACACCCGGATGAGTGTCGATCCGAGTGCCGACCTGAGTGTGGACCTAAAGATTTTTAGCCTAATTTTTTTTATCAGATGTTGCTTGTCAATAGCTCATTTTGAAGCCCTAAATATTAGCTACAAAATGGTGCCAGCAGAAAAAAAGTTCGGTCAAGAAAAAAAGTACCGCCCTTCCCGCGTTAATAACACGCCAGACCTCATACTCAGGTCGACACTCATTGTGAACGTGCCTCAACATTGATTGCTGTATGTTCTTTGAAGGAGGCGCTTGGACAAATAACGGCGCAACAAAAATGACGCAGCAAAAAGTTTTTTTCTCATTTTTGGTACTAAAAAATTTCAAACGACAATTTTGTTAAAAAAAACCGAACGAACGTTCGGTTCGAAGTCGAACGTTCGAAAAAACCTCTAACATTTCGAACAATGTTCGAAATCGAACCCTAACCCTAATTGTGCAAATCGAAAACTTTCCATTAAACCATATACAGTCGAACGTCGATAGCCCCTGCTGGGTCCGACAATTTTTGGACCTCTTTTGAATGTTTTCATCAATTCTGTTTTGACAGTCTGGTTGCAAATATCGCAAGGATTCCGATTTTACCGATCGTTTTTCAGAATCCAAAAACTTTTTTCTCTAAAAAACCGAAACTTCGATAAATGGTCATCTATTTCAGAAATAAGGTGTCCGTTTATCGAGATTTTGCTTTTCAGAGAAAAAAGTTTTTGGATTCTGAAAAACGATCGGTGAAATCGGAATCCTTGCAATATTTGGGACTAGACTGTCGAAACAGATTTGACAAAAACATTCAAAAAGAGGTCTAAAAAGTGTCGGACCCAGCTGGGGAAATACTTTTTGGGGTGCCCCTTTATTGAGGTTCAACTGTATACTATATTTGTTAAATAGGTTGCATTGTCAAAGAACTTGGTACTATTTTGACATCTGTCAAGGAAAAGCCACAAAATGCTCTATATTTTATCATTTCTTTTATTAAAAGATATGCTTTTTATACCGGCAAAATCTTCGCGCTGCTGGATCAAAACAATTTCAGGTTGCTATAGGATTAGGATACAAAGTATATATCAACTCTTTAATGTTCTATTTTCAAGAAAAGTGGAGTGCTCAGGCTGTTTATCGCTCTTACAGCTTGATAGCACATTTTCAATTTGTGATTTAATGATATTTGGTCACGAACTTTGGCGTGCAAAAGCAGCTTTCCCCTCTTGCATCTTTTTATGGACGCACAGGGATGCAGTGTATTGACCATCTATTGGACATCCTTCATAATCTTCTTCCAAATAACTTGCTGAAAGGAAACACATTGAACTATAAGATTTGATTTAAAAAATTCTTACAGCGCCACCTTATAGAGAATAGTCGATTTATTGTACTAAATTTCAATATTTTCAGCGAACAGACAGAAAAATCCAATCTGGAGACTCCAAAACATGTTAAAATATGTCAAAATTGTCTTGGTCACCCTGTGTAGTTTTTTAGAAGCTTTTTCACAGTCATACAGTTGAACCTGGATAAAACGCCATCCCGGGACGCAAAGTTTGCTGGCGGTTTATCGGGGGTGTCTTTTCTCCTATAAATGTTCAGCTTACCAACTCGGGTTATCACAGGGCACCGATTTATCCAGGTTGGAAAGTTGATTCCAACATTTTTGTTTCAACAAATAGATTTAAAAAAGTGTCGGACAGCTGGAGACCAAACTTTCGAAAAGTCCTACACCGAGTTTTGACTTCTGAAAAATATGCTTTTGAAAATCCTCAGGGGAAGAAGGGAGCTAGGCAGTTTGGACGCTTGATGTTTCCCAAGTCTCCAGCTGTGTGTTATTTCTGTCTATTCGCTAAAAATATTTAAATTTCATACAGTTAATCGATTATGCTCTACAAAATAGCGCTGTCAGAATTTTGGCCCTATACGACAATAAGTTACTTTTTCGCCTTGGTACTCCTCTGTTGATTTTTTGTTATTTTTCAGGCTTCAGGCGCTGCTTACGTTAACACTATCCAGACTGATCGGCAGGTCGGTATATACCGGTGCAGAATTCGACGGAGGACACAAATATCACTTTTTCTCCAAAAAAGTGGGTCTGAGGGGTCAATATACCGTGTTGAAAATGAAGCATCTTTCAGACTATCCTAAAATGACGTTTTTAGTTTCTTTTTGATATATCTCCATTACAGTACAATAATTTATTTACATACTTTATGTCACAATGACCGCCTGCGTCTCCTCTTTCGATTACGTTGATTTTTGTGATTTTTTAGGCTCAGGCAAGTGTAGGCCAGCGTAATTCAGGACGGACTCAAACATGGATTTCTTAATCTTTTTTAAATTGGAGAACGTGTTTTAGCCCATTTTAACACTCCCGAGACCGATCGGTAGGTCGGTATATTCCGGTTCAGAATTCAACAGAGAACACGAATATCACTTTTTCTCTAAAACAAGGTGGGTCTGAGGGGTCAATATACCGTGTTGAAAATAAAGCATTTTTCAGACTATCCTAAAATGACGTTTTTAGTTTCTTTTACATTTATGTCTATCTGACTACAATAACTTATCTACATGTTTTACGTCAGAATGATTGCCTGAGTCTCCTCTTTCAAATAAGTGTGACATTTTTTATTTATGTATTCAAATCTAAGATTTTCGATAAAAAGAAGCGATTATGTCGTTTTTTCAAAAGTGGTGTTTGTATCTAAATTTGCGAAAGTCAGTGTAATAGAGCTGGTTTTTTAGTAAATAGCATACACCATTTGACAGAGCAAGAAAAACTGCACCAGTAAATGCTTTGAAATAAAAAGATAAAGTGTCTTCAAAGTGTAAAGCAGAGTGTCAAAGAAAAATTGAAGAATTAATTTAAAAAACACTTTGACGGAAAACTTTTTTCCGCTTTGAATACCTAGATTTCTGACACTAAATCCGTGTTTAGCACGGTCAATCGCCTTAGTAAACTGCTCTTAAATTTTGAAATTTACCGTCAGATTTTGAATTCCGCTCGAGACAATAAACATTTGTAATTTTTTGTTTAAATATTTATTGTCTCGAGCGGAATTTGAAATCTATTAAAATATTTTGATAAATTGCCACCCGAGGATGCAAACCAACACGATTTCGATTTTTCTTTGACACTCTGCTTTACACTCTGAAGACACTTTATCTTTTTATTTCAAAGCATTTACTGGTGCAGTTTTTCTTGCTCTGTCAAATGGTGTATGCTATTTACTAAAAAACCAGCTTTATTACACTGACTTTCGCAAATTTAGATACAAACACCACTTTTGAAAAAAATGACATACCGTAATTCCTCTAATAAGCCGCCCCCCTGTGATTCAAAATCGTGTTCTTGGCATTGTGTTTTTGACGCATTTTCGAAGACTCCTCTTTGGCAAGTTACCCCTCAATTTGTAGCCAGTAAGATGAGCTACAAAATGGATGGTGACTTGCCTAACAGTGGTCTTCGAAACATAGGTCAAAAACACAATGCCAGAAACTAGTTTTTTGAATTTAGGGGGGCGGCTTATTAGAGAAATTACGGTAATTGTTTCTTTTTATCTAAAATCTTAGATTTAGAATGAATAAGAACTTACACTCATTCGAAAGAGGAGACGCAGGCGGTCATTGTGACATAAAGTATGTAAATAAATTATTGTACTGTAATGGAGATATATCAAAAAGAAACTAAAAACGTCATTTAGGATAGTCTGAAAGATGCTTTATTTTCAACACGGTATATTGACCCCTCAGACCCACCTGTTTTAGAGAAAAGTGATATTCGTGTTCTCTGTTGAATTCTGAACCGGAATATACCGACCTACCGATCGGTCTCGGGAGTGTTAAAATGGGCTAAAACACGTTCTCCAATTTAAAAAAGATTAAGAAATCCATGTTTGAGTCCGTCCTGGATTACGCTGGCTTACACTTGCCTGAGCCTAAAAAATCACAAAAAATCAACGTAATCAGCGAAATCAGAAGGACAAAAAATATGTCTGTCACTTGTACTGAAGATAGGGTGGAAAGGCACCTAAGGCAATGGTCTCTAATCTTCGTCCTTCACGAGTAGACTACGTCAAATCCTTGACTTGGAGATAATTGATGTGGCAATTGATGTGATAATATATTTGACAGCTCATTTTTGCCACTGGAACGTGGTGGAGAACATCCAGACTGCCATTTTTTTCGATGCCTACGCTAATTTCTCATCAGTAAAAACAGCTAAATCAGCTGTAGGATGAACTCGTGTACCACAGAATAAAAAAAAATTGTTTGAAGTATGCAGTAGCCCATACAATGCTGCCTAACTTTGCTTTTTTCTAACTGAAAGTACCGTATTTACTCCAATAAGAGTAAATGGACGCATGTTTTTCAAACCCCCGACAATCGGAAAATTTTGAGTTTGATCTCAGATTTTAGGATGAAATTTCAAAATGTAAATAATAGAATCATTGGAACTCGTGAGAGCTAAGAAAATGGATTACACAGACTTGCAAAATATTCTCTCTCAGGTGACATATAGGTGTTCAAAGTTCGGACACAGACATTTGTTCGCCGCTCCAAAATTTCGCCGCGCCCGAAATTTCGCCGCAGTAAATTGACCTAATAGAGTACTTTAAGACCCCAAAAAGACGGGATTTGAACACAGTTTGGTTTACTAGGGCTTGCTGCATCGAGAAACTCTAGTATGCACACATTATTTATGCATCCAGAGTCACTTTCGAGTGATTGGTCTCTAAGGTATGCGGGTGTGCGCATCTCAACCCCAAGCAACCAAGCCCCCTGCGCTCACGAAGGGGGCGCAGGGGCTTGGTTGGTTAGAGATGCGCGCACTCACTTGCCTTAGACATGATTGCGAGCAAGACTCTTGATAATACATGAATTAGAGACTATTTTGGCCCAGCTCCAAAACAAGGTGAAAAATATGAGGCGAAATTTTAGCGCTGCGAAATTTCGACGCGGCGATGTCACGTACCGTTCAAAGTTAGGGGTGGGTGCTAACTTGCTAACTAACCTGATAAGTATGAAACAAAAGACACTACTCAGCTGTATTATTTAGTCCGCACAATTATTTCTAATAAGCAAAATTAAAATTTACAAATATACAACGACAAAATCCAAGGATATTTTATCAGCCGATTCTCTCACAACACACAAATGGTCAAGTACAGCAAAACAGATATTTATCGGGTCACCATTGTTCTACCCCTCCTGTCCAAAGTCTTTCTTGAATTCCTCGAGCTTCTGAAGATCCTTTGCATTAACAGTCGGCTTAGTATTGCGCAATGACAGAAGCATGTCGTTCTGAAGCAATGAATTTTATTTAAATGACTAAGGAACAGTGAAATACCATAGACATAATCGGCTCTGACAGCTGAAAAAAAATAACCCATTTCAACCAGATTACACATCCTACAAAAGTCTACCTTTCCATCTGGCACCTCCATCCATGTCATTGCGATAGCACCGGGGTCACCTAAAAATACAGTTTACTCAGATTGAGATAAAACAGGAGCACTTGTCATGGAATCGGCCTTGACTTCACGTACAAAACCACTAACAAAAATGAATTACCAGGAGAGCACGGTGTTAGGAGATCGTTCATTATCACCTTTGGATCTGTTGGAGACGGACCAGTTACCTATAAAGAACAGAATAAATGTGTAATTATTAACAATGTATTTGACGCGAAATCCAGCTTTATTAAATGAAATATTGAAATTTTTTGTAAAATGCAAATTGCTTTGACAACTTTCTCTGGATATTTTTATCAAAATCAAAAATTTGAATCTGCCTCAGTCTTATTGTGGTTGCGGGATTACCTACATATTCAATATGACTTGTACAATCGAGGCGACAACGCAAACTCAATTTTTTAAAATCTTTTAAGATTTGAAAACCAGCAAATTGTCTGAGCAGGTTGAGTCTATAATTGCACCGCCACCGTCGCTCCAAAGTTTCGTAACCCGTGGCGCCGCCTGTGGTGGCGATGCCGGCGGTGGTGCAACTATGGTCGAACCAACCTCTTTTACACTATTTTTAAAGGGCCATTGCCACCTGTTTCGAAGTGTCCACCGCCAATTCAAATGTTCGTGCCTAATAATTCAACTAGTGTACTGATTTTTCAATTTGGATTCTAACAAAACAAGGTCTGAAATTTAATTTAAGGTATAGTTTTATTAGAAACCAAGTTAAAAATTAGTACAGAATTTCAACGATTCAGAAAAAAATTTGAATTGGCGGGGGACAACCGTTGTCGGAGACGGCAATGGCTCTTTAAAGGGGGGGAGGGGGAAGGTACTTAGGTTTGAAAAAGTGGCTTACATGGCGCAGTGCGTAAGCGTTCGCGCTTTTTGGCTAAAAATAGTGTTTTTTTAATGTTGCAGGTTCAATCCCACGTAGGGGCACACTGTTTTTTGGCTTGTTTGGCCAGTTTAGAGGCAATTAGACTTTTTTGACGCCAGATTCGGGACCAACGACCCAAATTACCTCTAAACTGGCCGAATAAGCCAAAAAAATAGTGTGCCACTACGTGGGGTTGAACCTGCAACACCAATTAACACCATTTTGGGCCAAAAAAAGCGAGCACTTACGCACCGCGCCATGGAAGCCACTTTTTCAAACCTAAGTAGCTTCTCCCCCCCCCCTTAAATAGACATATATCGACGATGTGAATATTCATTTCTATATACTTTGGTAGCTTCAAATTTATGTAGTTTGAGACATGTGCAGACCAGGAGGTTTCAGAAAGAAAAAAATTCTGAAAATACCCCTCAGGCTCCCTTTAAAGTATCTTTAAATCTAGATATCTCAGACTACCACACAGATTTTGATAGCTCACTTGAAGGAGGGTGGGATTTAGTCTTTCCAGAGTGAATTTTTATTTGAGCCATTCACTTTGCATGGCTCAACATCAACCTGTAGGAAATTTACTATGCATAAAATATGTGCATAAAAGATTCGAATTTTCTTGGGGCAAAACAAACTGAAAGAAAAAAATTGAACAACTTACACGCTTGAAATGAGTTGCGCTCTGGACCTTGCGGATAGGCTGCTGGAAATCAACTATTTAGATACGCAATTAAACTAAAGTATAAAAGCATACCATCAAAGAGTCTCTGACGACTATAGAAATATCGTGTCCAGAGTAACCCTAAATCAACGCCGTTCACATCTATTATTCAAAGCATGAAACATACTTCAGTCTTTTCAGCCAATGAACGGTAATTCTCTTCTTGTAGACTGTTTGGAGTGTCTCCCACTTGAAGCTTAAACATTTCTTTTCTAGCATTCTGATCCGGCAGTGGAATGTAAACCCTCTTCTAAATAGAATAATATTGATTTACTTTCCGATATAGCACACAACGAACCTCGAAACGACGACGAATAGCGGCATCGAGGACCTAAAAATCACAAATTGGTGGAATACCGTATTTTTTCTCTAATTATAGACCCGTCTCTAATTAAAGACCCCCCTAATTTTAAATGGTCTGAAAATTCTGTTCTCATTAACTTTTAAAGCTCTGTGAAAAGTGCCTGTGAGGGATTTTAAAAATCTAACAGGAACTTTTTACAGAGCTCAAAAAGTTAATGAAAACAGAAGTTTCAGACCACTTGAAGTTTGAAAAAATTGCCCAATTCTAATTATAGACCCGGGTCTATAATTAGAGAAAATACGGTAATTGTTGAGTAATACGCAGAACCTTACCCATGGAATATTAGTTGCTCCCAGCACCAAGATACCATCAACATCATTCCCAACTCCCTAAACGATCTAGCTTATTAAGTAATGGAATATTAAGTGATAGAATAGTTATAAAACGTTAAAAATATAATAGTAATAGAATTCTAACAGACCTGCATTTGCACGAGGAATTCTGTCTTGATGCGCCGGGCCGATTCCGATTCTAAATAGCCCATACAGATTTCTGAAACAAGAAATTTTGACATACCGTTGTCTGAACGCGATGAACACAGCGAATCCACCTCATCGATAAATATGATGGAAGGCTTATTTTGACGGGCCATCTCGAACAACTGTTTCACCAGCCTGGAAACAGCGCGATTATTAAATAGTTGCAGGAAATAACAAGAACATTACTTTTCTGATTCGCCGAGCCACTTGGAGACAAGATCTGAACTAGAAACTGAGAAGAAAGTCGAATTGGAAGCCTCGGTAGCCACAGCCTTTGCCTGAATAAAGAATATCAGTATCAGCAACCCTAGTAATTCAAAAATGTCACAATGAATGATTTTCCCGTTCCTGGAGGACCAAAAGTAAAATACCACGCCACGGCTTGCGTTTGCCTAAATGAGCAACATTGGGCATGAAGAAATTCCGAAATTTGTTCCATTTTCCCGATAACTAAGCGAAAATAGGAGAAAATATAACTTTCTTATACGGCAAAGAAACAGATAGAGAGTCTATAGAGCAAAGTTTACCTGAGAATAGGTGTGGGAACTTGATCGGCAAAATGACAGCTTCCTTCAATGCTTCTTTGGCTCCCTCGAGACCGGCCACATCCGACCACTTGACATTCGGCTTCTCCATGACGATGGCCTTGTTGATTGTCTCTTGCAGCTTTTGGTGCCCACGTCTGAATCACTTTCACCGCCAGAGTCTTTATCGTTGCTCTCTTTGACTGGCTTCTTTTTGTTTTCTTTGCCCTGCTTCTGGAACGCAATGTTTAATGAGATGTAAACAAGCACAATAATAGAGAATCTAACCACGTGTAACTTAAGCTTCTCTGCACGAACCATGTATTCCCTAAAATAATAAGAATTAGACCGCTAAATCCTTCAACAGCAAACGAACTTACTCGCAACGCGCTCGAATGGTATCCTTCTGTCGGTCACTTTGGCACTCATCTATAGATCAGGAAATATATAAAACGCTTCCACGTAAACTTTTTTATTTCTGACTTTTGAAAACTAAGCATGTTTTTGTCCCGCTGACTATTATCGATGATTCCAACTCAGAATAAGACCCACGAGTTAGCTGTAGGACTTGAAGTGTAAAATATGGAAAATTCTAAAGTTGATTCGTAGGTCATATTCTGACTCTGAATGAGTGGGTAGTCATTCAGAGCCAAAATGACCGAAAATAGTAAACGGAATAAAAACATGCCTAAACCCCGATAGTCAGAAATAAAAAGTTTAAATCGACGCGCGTAATATGACCATACAAGTCTAGTCCAAAGTCAGATTACGAAATAACTTACACTTCAGAGCGTGCATGAAGTCTAAAAAAACAGTTTGTTAGGCATTGGAAGGGAACGGTAACGGGTTAGAAGGAACTTACACTCGCAGCCATTCATATACAACTTCAAAGCCTCATCAAAATTTTGCGCACGGTCTTCTTCGGTAGCACGAGTGACGAGGTCAATAGCCTTCTGCAAACTTGTTTCGCTGGACATCTAAAAATTCAAACTTTCAATGTTAGATTCCAAATAGATACGCAGATATCACAAAATCGCTTTAAAATAACAAAAACATCGAAAATGAGAGATAAAATTTCCGATTAATCATCGCTCCGCAAGGAAATACCCTCACGTTTATTGCGTTCGAAAAGAAGCGCCAGTGAAATTTTGGCGGTAATTTAAAAGGAGTTCTTTCAAGGCGATCGCATGGAGGTGCTTTCTCTGGTCCAATTGCCCTAGTCAATACCCTTTGCTAGGGTTGAGTCATGGCCATATGGAAGAACAAAATCATTCACCAATTGAGCATGGTAGGTTTTCCAATTGTGTAAATTTATGGTGGCAAATGCTGTAGATTGGAGGAAATGACTATGAAAATGGCCGGCCGAATTGAAGCACCACTCATAATCGAAATCGCATCCACAGGCTCTTTTTGCCTAGCTCCAGTCATATGCGTTCTCTGCACGAACCATGTATTCGTGCTCAAGGGGGGGGGACGGTGTGGCTAGTCGGGCTATAGTCTCCATCCCCGTCAGGATTTTTTCATCATTTTTTAGTTTTTTTAGCCTTATTTAGCTTTTTTCGCCTTTTTAGCCTCTCCCTCTCGCAGTCAGGGTTTTAGCCTATTTAGCTCCCCTTCCCCTCCAGAAAATCCTGGTACGCCTATGGCTCCAGTGGCCAAAAGATGCAGAATAACATTATATATGTTGGTAGTTCTATCTTTTGAGGGTATCCTTATATTCATTTACGATGAATTACCTTGAGGGCAAACCTTTTTTTGTGGCCGAAGATCTCTTTTTGGGGCCAGTTTCTTTCTCGTCGGTGATGAGCGACCGAAGAGAACGAAACCGGCCACGAAAAAGAGATTTTCTGCCACCAAATAAGTTTTGCCCTCACCATGATCTCCCACGGCAAAAAGTCAAATTAATTTTTTTTTGTCAAAAATTATTTTATCCGCATAAAAGCATCTTTTATGTGAGTTAAAATGGTTAAATCGTCGAAAAACATTATTCAGGGTCATTTCGAGACAGTTAGGAATACCACAAATATACCGGGACAACCGCCGAGTCACTTTTGACCAAAAGAGGCATTTTTAAGGCTCTAGGTAAATTCATCCTCGGTAAATTCATCCTCGGTAAATTCATCCTCGGTAAATTCATCCTCGGTAAATTCATCCTCGGTAAATTCATCCTCCGGTAAATTCATCCTCCGGTAATTCATCCTCCGGTAAATTCATCCTCCGGTAAATTCATCCTCCGGTAAATTCATCCTCCGGTAAATTCATCCTCCGGTAAATTCATCCTCCGGTAAATTCATCCTCCGGTAAATTCATCCTCCGGTAAATTCATCCTCCGGTAAATTCATCCTCCGGTAAATTCATCCTCCGGTAAATTCATCCTCCGGTAAATTCATCCTCCGGTAAATTCATCCTCTAATTTTGTCTTGACAGGAATATTGGGTAAAATATTTGTTTGTTATTTCAACGGTCCTCATCTACCTGCAGTAGCACCAGTCCACCCCAAGTGGCTCAGATTTACCTTCAATGATCATGATCTTCTCTCAATGGTAAAGATGCAACCTTTAAGGTTCAGATATACCCTTTATAGTTATATCCTCCCTAAATAGTCCAGGTCGACCTACAATAGTACCGGAGTGGGTAGGTCGTGACGTACCTAGGTATGGGTAGGTGAGCAGGTGCCTGAGTAGATAAGCCAGGAGCAGGGGCGTACGCAGGGGGGGGGGACAGGGGGCACGTGCCCCCCCCCCCCCCGTCAGATTTTTCCGAAAACGGTGTAGGTAAAATGCCTCGAAAATTTGAAAAACGGTGTAGGTAAAATGGCCTGAAAATGGCCTGGTGCCCCCCCCCGTCAGAAATTCCTGCGTACGCCACTGGCACGAGAGTAAGTAGTAAAAACTTTTAGGGTATTTTAGGCTCTTTTTTGGTGATTTATCACATTTTTCTTGCTGGAGCTGGGCAAAAGGCTCTAAATGCATTTTCGATCAAGAGTCTAGCTCGGAATTATGTCTAAGGTAAGTCTGTGCGCGCATCTCTAACCAACCAAGCCCCCTGCGCCCCCTTCGGGGCGCAGGGGCTTGGTTGCTTGGGGTTGAGATGCGCACACACACATACCTGAGACACAAATCACTCGAAAGTGACTCTGGATGCATAAAAACATATGCATACCAGAGTTTATATATGCGGTAGGCCCCAGAAAGTAAAAACCTGTTCAAAATCTATCATTTTTACCTAGATTTGCCTAAAAAGGGTTTAAATTTGGTCAAAAATGCCCTAAAAGACCGACTACTCCCAAGGGGTGAGTGGCAAATTTTTCGTGTATGCCATAACTGGGGCTCCTGCAAGTCAAATCGCTGTTTTAGTATTATTAAACCGTGTTCAGGATACGATTCTGGATATGTTACAATGATTTTTACTTACTTTAATCCAAATCCAAAATTGGAGTTTTGATGTGGATACCCATCTGGGGGAATTGCCAGAGGGTTCTACTACCTACCCTCAGGCTTACTATTCTTATAAAAAACTATTTTATGAATGTTGATCAAGAAAAAATGATGTATGTTACCACCAGGACTGGAACTTGTAACTTTAAAGATTTGGAGGGACATGTGTAGAATACATGTTTGAGTTCGTTCTAATGTACACTGGCCCATTCTGCGCCTAAGCACAAAGAGTAGGCTACTGTAGTGTGGAGATGATCCAGAGTCCTGCTCCCCGAAAAAAAATTCAAAAAGTATGATAATGAAAATTATTCCTGTCAAGACAAATTAGAGGATGAATTTACCGGAGGATGAATTTACCGGAGGATGAATTTACCAGAGGATGAATTTACCGAGGATGAATTTACCGAGGATGAATTTACCGAGGATGAATTTACCAGAGGATGAATTTACCGAGAATGAATTTACCGAGGATGAATTTACCGAGGATGAATTTACCGCCGCCCCATTTTTAAGATGTATACGGTGAAAGAATAGAAATGAAAAAAGAGATCCGGCCAACTTACTTACTTTCCAGGAATTGGACGGATGATGAATTATCCGCCTCGGCTAATCCTGTAAGACCCTTGATCTGCTTTGAGGACCCATCCAAGTTGCCCCACTGAGGCTCCAGCCATTCCGATTCGGAAGACCACAGCAGAATTTTTAAGACCCCTTTTTACAAGGGAACATATGGTAGTGTCCATGGCGAGTCGCAGGTCGTTCCTATTGGAACAGTCTCCCGCCTTACCAACTGAGCTATGGCCGGCTACATGGATATAACTCTTATTTCCTGTAATAAATGCCGTCACCTCAAATCTGCTATTTTCTTCATTTATTTATTTTCCCTTCTTGACACAATTATGGATATCGTCGTCTATGCATGTTACATACAGTCAAACCTATTTAACACGACACCCCAGTGGACCGGCCTCAGGGTGTCGGGTTCTCGCGGTGTAGGGTTAAAGAGGTTTGACTGTACCAAAATGTAGCTCAGTTTTCCACCTAGTTCTCTACATTGCAACCCTCATTATTAGATTTGGTCCTTCGTTTGGTCCTATGAGTATAGGCGTACCCAGGAAGGAGCTAGCGGGGCTATAGACGCACGTCCATCATTATTTTTTTTATGGAAAAAGTATGGCTAAAATGCTATATTGGGCTAAAGCCAAAAGTCCGTTTTTTCAAGATCTGACCAAGGCAAACAAAAAAATGTTTCTGGCGGTGGAAAAGAACGACTATCAATTACCGATCCTTTTTAATTTTTTGAAAACTTTGATCAAAATCGCTAATTTTTAAGGAAAAAGTTTTCGGAAAGTTTCCTTTACATTTAGAATCTTGTCCTGAATCCGAATTTGTTGAGATCGGATGAAAATCAGATCAAAATAAATTTTTTTTAAGAGCCGAGATATAGCAATTTTGAGTAGATAAGTCGAAAATTTTGCACCATGTACCTACCTTTATAGATATTTATTTCCATATGATCTCAGAAAATTTGGATTCAATGTATATTTTACCGTGGAAAGTACTTACAGGCATTCTCTTTTTGTCATTGCTAATAATTCCTTTACAATACAGTCGACGCTCGATTTAAGGACACTTACGGGATCGACCAAGTGACCGGGTTCGACACATTTTTTACCCGCATTTTTAAAAAGATTTGCCAGTTTTGTTTTGATAGCTCAGTCGCAAATATTGTAAGGATTCCGATTTTGCGGATCGTTTTTATAGGGCTCCCACAATGGAAATGACGATGTCGAAGTAAAACGATGTCTGGATTTGCGTTTTGATTTGAAAAATTCCAAATCTGATATAGATGACCTACATCTACTTTTTAATTTCAGGTATAGATGATCCATATCGAATTTGGCATTTTTCAATAAAAAACGTGAGATCTAGACATAGCTTTACTTTGACATAGATATCGACTTTCCAATTGTGGGAGGGTCTTTAGAAATACGAAATTTTTTCTTCTCAAAAAACAAAACGAAAAAATCTGTCCTTAAATTGAGTTTTAGATTTTTTAAAGTAAATAAGTGGGTTTTGGAAAAACGGTCGGCAAATCAATATCCCTGCGATATTTGCGATCAGACTGTCAAAACAGAACTAGTAAAACTTTAAAAAACTCGAGGTAAAAAAAGTGTCGGACCCTAGGCGGGAACGAACTTCTGTCCTTAAAGGGGCATGCTCGCCGCCGATGGAAATATTTTAAAAGGCGGGTACCAGGTCAATTCAAACGAGAATTATTTTAAATAAATTTTAATTAAGTTTTCCCTGCGGGGAATAAGTAATCAAAAACACTTTTATCGTTTAATATCATCATCATCATTAAATCGAGCGTCGACTGTAATTCTCTTTCCTTTCTAAACAATCTAATTGTCAAAAAAAATTCTATATCATTTGCATGTAATTGTTCAAGTAGCCTCTAGCTAAATAGATTAGCCCATAAACTCTATAACGGCGGAGTAAACACTGAGACAGCAGGCTCGTTGACAAACACGATGTATAAAGTGTCCCCTTATCTCTTCTACCACCAAAAAGCTATGCATATAGACTAAGGCAAAATCTTTCTCGTCCTCTTCCCAAACCCCTTATTCCTTCTAGTGCTTTCAGCCAAAAATCCAATAACAAGGCAGAAGGGAGAGACATGGCCAGACAGCTGAGACACCAGCCAGCTGGTCTTTTATAGGCTATAACTAGTGTCAGTGCCTCCTCGTCCCCTCGCTGTCTTCAGGCTCTAAAGAGTGCCTGCCTCAGCTTTAGCTACTTAAACCATAAACCAAATTTTTCTTTACTTGCATAAAAACACACAGGAGGAAAAGGAGTAAGTGGGAACTGCCTATTTACAAGTTTGCCGAAAAATAGTGGTGTTTGAAGGTAAATGCAGTCCATAGTGTTTTTGGTTGACTGGTTCATTGGCTATTTTGCTGTCTGTGTAAGAATGTTTGGAAATTTTATTTTTGTGAATTTTACTATCAATTTTTTGTGTGAACTATTAAAATTAATGCTGTCAGGTGAAAGAATCTCTATTACTCTGTTTTCTTTAATAGGTACCGTCTCTAATAGAGCCCTAATTTGAAAAGGAGTAGAGCGCCATATTTTTAAATAAAGCCCACTTAAATTTTATGATCAACCAAATCCGCTATTTTATGGCTGTATATTTATGAGAAAATGGTAATTGGAGGTTTTGATATTTGGAAAATGTTTGATTTTGTGAAAATGTAATTGGCAATATTTCAAACGGGCACAACGTCAGATTGGAAAGAAGTCACTCGGAAACAAAGAATTCGCAAAACGAGTGATTCGGGTTTTGTATAACTCGTAAAAGTGTATTTTGAATCATGGTTTTTTGGAAAATTTGACTTTTGAGAACTGTTTTTTCAATCTTGTTTTGCTGATGACACTTTTTGGACCTGTGAGTGAGGGTAAGTGAAAATGACATCTGTCCACACAGCCTGTGAGTGAGAGTGAGAAAATGTTTTTCTTACTCTCAGTGAGAATCTCACTAAAAATGATGATGATCTCAGCGGCAATAAATACACAATCGAAGCTTTTTTGAGGATGAGAACGTTTTTAAGACTGTGAGTAAGAATAAAATTTGCCCTCACAGGCTCTGAGTGAGAGTGAGAATGAAATCATTTGCCCTCACAGGCTGTGAGTATGAAAATTTTCAAAGATAATTTTTAGTGAGATTCTAACTCAGAGCCAGAGCTCAGAAAAACTGAGAATTGTACACTTTGCCGGTAATAAATTTCCCAGTCTTTTTACAGTCTGATTTTATCAAATAAAATAAAACAAGTCAAAGATTGACCCGTCAAAACATTTCATTGTAAAGATATAAAAAGCCGGAGAAAACGCCGAATTTTCATTTGGTTAATTTTCATTGTTTTTTGGCTATTTTTTCTTCAAAATTTTCAGTTGTTTACTTTCTTTGGTCTTGGCCTATTCCTAAAAGATTACAAAAAACGACAGAGGGGATACAGTCACACGATTTTTTGTGATGAGACAAATAAGGTCAAATGTTCAAAATCCCAACTTTAGCTTTTTCACATTGGTGCAAATCCGTGCCGAATATATTAAATATTTTCAATTCTTATTTGCAGTAATATCCAGGCCAAATGCAAGAAGAAGACGAGGACCAATCCGACGGCTTGGTGTTCTTCAAAGTGAGTGGGGTGGCGCCAACTGCCTTCCCATACAACAGTTCCTCCTATGCCAACCCCACAATTGTGATGCCCTTGGCGGCCGTCACCTTAATCGCATTTATTGCAAATGCCAGCCTTGCATTGTATATATTCTGGCACAAACTCTACCACAACTTTATTTCCTCCCATTTCATAGCTCACCTCTGTATGACTAATATGTTTGGGTGGGCACAATTTGGATTTTTTATGAAAAATAAAGTGAAATAAATTTAGATTGGGCATACTAATGCCGATGTTTTTGGTCAATCTGTGGATGGGTACCAACATTTGGGCCAGCACAAATGCTATGTGTCGACTTCAGGTAAATACATATGTTTTACGTTTTTGGGGCCAAAATTTGTCATTTGTAAATGCTTCCATGAATAGAAATTGGTGAAAAATATCGTTGAGATACACCCTGGAGGCGACCAATACCCACGATGGTTAGCTAGTCACACTTTTTTGTGGACAATACACTTTTTCCGACTAAAACACTCTCTTTCGACTAATTTATATTTGCATTTTTCTTCCAGTTTTGTGATAATTTTTTAAAAATTTCATCAGTATCGTGCAGCCTAGAATTTCAGCTTTGTGACAAGCCATCAAACTAAAGTAAAAAAACTCCATAAATGAAGAAATTCAGGCTTTTGTAAAAATCGGTCGTTTTTTGTATCAGCCCTAAATTTGTATGTCTTGAAAATTTGTCTTTACCGTTTAGTGGAATTTCATAGTTTGTTAGAAAGCTTAGATTCTGTGCTGCATGATAATGCTAAAAAAAATTAAAACTATTGCTAAAATTCCAAAATAAAACAGAAAATTAGTCTGAAAAAGAGTATTTTAGTCGAGGGAAAAAGTATTGTCCCTTTTTTATTTTTGATGTTTTTTCTATTAAAAATAACAAATCTTGAAAAAGCATGGATAACTGGCCAGTCACTCATAGTTCCTTATTAGTACAGTCAAACCTGGGTTATCCGACACCCCAGTTAACCGACACCCTCGGTTATCCGACACCTAAAATATCCTTCATTTGGCTGAGATTTGCCTATTCTCTGTCAACTGACACCTCAGTTAACCGACACCTCGTTTATCCGACACCATAAGGCCGGTCCCCTTGGGTGTCGGATAACCCAGGTTTGACTGTACAATTAAAATTTTTTGACGGTCTAGGCTTTGCACCACCAAAAAAATTCTGATAATGGAAAATGCTGATTTTCAGACCTTTTTAATGTGCTCAGAATGGGCGGTGATCTACTTCATGACACTATGCATAGCAGGTGTCCATCTACTAACATTTGCCAGAATACACTACAATCAAATGTTTTGCCTACTGCCCAGGTAAATAATTATACCAGGTCTGAAGCCCAAGTCACAAATTTTAGTCATTTATGCCTGCTATCATGGATTGTGGCTTTTGCGATCTCACTACCTTGCTTGACCAATAACCATATTGTCATTTACGACCCAGTGCTGAGGCATTGCATGTGGGGCAGTAGTGATTACAGCTACAAGTTCTTGACATACCTACTGTAAGACCTTTTTTTACTATTAAGTCTGGCTATAGTCAAGCAAAAGCTGGCAGTGACTGGCGATTGGGATGTAGCGATAAAAATTGGTTATTGCTGAATTTTTAGTCAGATATTTAAAAAAGTCTAGTCTAATCGTGAAAACCCCAAATAACCGCCCCACCAAATAACCCTCCTCAAATAACCCCCTAAATTCAAAATAATTTTTGTCCTGGAAGGAAAAATCAAATTTTTGAGCTGTAACATACATATTTTCCGCAATTTCTTGCAATGTGGAGTGTGCTGTTCTTGGCCGCGGAGCGGCCAACCCCTTCGCCGGGTACAACAACCTGTTTCCATTAAAAAAATTCATTTTTCCTTCCAGGACAAAAATTATTTTGAATTTAGGGGGTTATTTGAGGGGGTTATTTGGTGGGCGGGGGTTATTTGGAGGGTCACGTCTAGTCTAATACATACTTGCAACGCCTGACCCGGACTTTATGCGGCCCGACCTTGTTTTTGTAGGTGGCTCGGATTCAAATCTGTAATGCCTCTTGAGAATCTTTTTTATGGCAAATGGGTGAAATCGGGGGTAAAGGCAAGAAGTTTTTATTGAAAGGCAAAATCAAACCACGTTAATTGGTTGGTATTCGGTTTCAAAAATACCAAATTGAGAAGCCGTCGCCAAAGTCCATCGCTACAGCCAATTGCTGCTGTTACTTTAGCCGATTTTCTGTTTACCGTATATCTTCTAATTATATGGCACTCCCTAATCATTTTTTCGGCATTGTATTTTTGAAGAACTTTTTGCAAACTACTCTTAGGCACGTTACCCCTAAATTTGTAGCTCCTCTCACTGGCTACAAATTGGGGGGTAACTTGCTGAGAGACGTTTTTAAAATACCGTATTTTCTGTAGTAAGTCCCCCGGGGAGTTTTTGTTCAACCCTTAAAAAATCGGAAAAAAATATTTCGATTTTGAGATTTTCGGATGCCCGACCGAAATCTAAAAAGTGGAATCAACTAAGATCGTGGTGATTAAGAAAACGCAAAAAAAGATTTACAAAAATTTTTTCTTAGACTGAGATATGGGTCGAAATAGGGGGAGTTATTAGAGAGGGGGACTTAATAGAGAAAATACTGTATGTGTCAAAACACAATCCTAAAAATACAATTTGAATTAAGGAGTGCCGCATTATTGGAACAAATACGGTGAAGATACGCCGAAAGTTCCTTTCCGCCTAGGATGGTTCTTTTTGACCCGAATTTTGTGATTTTTTTGGTTAAAAGGCGCCGTGTGTTTTTTTCTCAATGCTGTTGACATCTTCAGAAAGTCTGGCAAAATCGGAATCCTTGCACATTTTCGGCCTTCACCAACCAAATAAAACTGACAAAAGGTCATAAAAATTGTGATGAAAAAGTGTCGGACCCTAGGTGGGAGCAAACTTTCAGGGTTTCCTTATGTTAAGAGTTGACTGTATAACTATTTTCAAAATATTATTTGATAAAAAGACAATTTTCAGAATTTTATGCGTGTTCATTCCTTCACTTTTGTTCTACTACGCTTATATCAAAGTTCTCAAAATATTGTACCACAGCCCTATAGTGTTCCAGAGCATTGGGCTTTATAAAAGCCGCTTTCTGGTCTACGCTTTTTTACTGGGGTAAATTTGAAAAAAAACGCAATAATACTTTTTTTAAATCAACAATATAAAAATTCTAGCCCATTTTTCCAAGCCCCCTTTTTCTTCGTGACCATGAGTGGAACCTGGCGGTTCAGGCCTGGATCACTAACTCCAATACTGAGCATGTTCTTGGCCTATGCTCCATCTCTGGTCTCGCCCCTGCTCTACGGCCTGTCCTTAGTCCAGATGAAAGAGGAGGACATGGCTCTGACAGCAAGAGCTCAGAAAAATATGAATGCGTACCAGCATGTGGCCCACACTCCTGGTCATAATTTATAATGTTTTGTTTACATTTGTTTTATTGCTATTACTGGCAGATGATTTACTCAACCTGTCATATTGTTGATTTGTACAAAGTAAATAAAAGTAAGTGTTTACATGATTAAGGCAGTCATAATTTTGGTGAGGGGACGTTTGCGCACTTCTTTGCAAATTCAAAAGAGTGCGCAAAGGCAAAAAATGATTTTTTTAAATGCCTTAATTCTCCCTGATATTACGTTTGCCTGATAGCAACGTTTCAAAACAAGAGGGGGGGGCCAAGGCAGTTTTTTCAAAAATTCACTTTTTGTCTTCGCGCACTTTTTTGCATTAAAAAGTTAACGTGCCATAACTTTTAGTAACTACAACATACAGTTAACGCTCTTCACGAAAACTAAATTTAGGTTCACACCCAGGGTGACCAACTAGCGATCTTCAGGTGGTATTTGCACCTCTTCCCCAATGCACCTCTTCCCCCAAAGAGTATGAGTAATCTAACCATTTTTAGGCTTAGAGAATTCACACACTTATTGGAGGGGGCTGCATTTGCCCTTTGCTTATAATAATGCTCTTTAGGCTCAGGACACGTAGTAAAAACGAAAAAAATTAGACTGATGCTAATTCGACTATATCTCGCCGATTAGTAAACTTTACGAAAAACGGTTTTTAGGGGTCGGAAGATAATTTATCTGGCTTTCAGATGAGATATAAACTACATCCAGCATATGATAGCATAACTAAGATAAATCGATTTTCATAATTAGACTCCGAATTAGACTTTTAGAAATCCACTTTTTTAGTTGGGATGCTAATTGGCTGATTGCTTGGCAAATATTTTTTCTACTTATTCTTGTGGTTACTTTTATCACGTAAATGATATATTTCGGCGCATTTTGGTATAAGACAGTCTAAGCACGGGAAAACAGAAAAAATTTTACGAGCAAAAGTTTGCCAAAAAATGAAAATTTAGACTTTAGCCACTTCTAGAGCAGTCTAAAGTCTAAATTTTAATTTTTTGGCAAACTTTTGCTCGTAATTTTTTTTTTCTGTTTTCCCGTGCTTTGACTGTCTTATACCAAAATGCGCCGAAATATATCCTTTACGTGTTAAAAGTAACCACAAGAATAAGTAGAAAAATATTTGCCAAGCAATCAGCCAATTAGCATCCCAACTAAAAAGGTGGATTTCTAATAGTCTAATTCGGAGTCTAATTATGAAAATCGATTTATCTTAGTCATGCTATCATATGCTGGATGTCGTTTATATCTCATCTGGAAGCCAGATAAATTACCTTCCGACCCCTAACAACCGTTTTTCGTAAAGTTTACTAATCGGCGAGATATAGTCGAATTAGCATCAGTCTAAATTTTTTTAGTTTTTACTACGGGTCCAGAGCTCACTCTTATTTCGAATTCCACTCGAGACAACAAAAGTTCAAATTCAATTTCGGAAAAAAAATTCGGACCTTTTTGTTGTTGTCTCGAGTGGAATTCGAAATATGAGTGAGCTCTGAGCCTAAAGAGCATTATTATAAGCAAAGGGACCGTGCTGAACATGAACCTGGTGTCAGAAATTCGAGTTTGCACCACCAACATGGATTAAATGGCTTTTCGTTTTTTCCGCCGCTATTCTTTCCGCCGCCGAATCATCACCCCACCTGCTCTGGTGTATACCCGAAATTTCCCCTTTTAGCTTAAAGGAGCATGTCCGCGCGTTTCAAAAGTTAAGACGAGGGCCAGCAATTTTTTCGAACCGTTTATTTTTTACTCGTTTTGCATCAAATCTGATATTAATGTCTTTACACTATTTTAAAAAACTGGCAGAAAAAAATAAAACATCTAGACGAGAATGAATGTGAAAACTTGTCTAGAAAAAAAATTGTGGTCCCCGCCTTTTCTCCGTGTAATGCACGGGCATGCCCCTTTAAAAGAGGGGGAAAAGCCATTAAGGTTAGAAAAAGTCGGTACGTGACAATTCGTCCTGGCGCCGATTCGTCCTCACTCGTTAAAAAGGGACAATTCGTCCTCGATCAATAAAAAGGGACAATTCGTCCTCGATCAATAAACAAGGACAATTCGTCCTCACTCCTCAAAAAGGGACAATTCGTCCTCGCTTGGTAAAAAGGGACAATTCGTCCTCGATTATATTCCTCACACTCTACTCGCTTGACTTGCTTTCACTTTTACATCGCTTTTACCAAAAAAAATGGTTACTGAGACGCAAACTGCAAGTTCATCAATCAACATTTATCAGCAATTTATGTGTGGTAAACATAAAATAACAAAACAAGTAACAATATTGTGTGGTATGATAGCGAGATGATATTGTGTGGTATGATAGCCAGGTAGTGTACCAAAGAAGCACTAATAACGAATGGTGTTAACTAGCTTCCTAAGAAGTGTTAGATGGTGATAACCAGGGCTTATTACCTGGGAGATTATACCTGAAATTCCTATTCTTGAAATAGAACCCATTCAGCATGGGTACATAGTATACCTGGCTAAATTTTGGTATACCCCCACTACTGGTATTCCGTATATTGGTACTCGGTATACTTCCGGGCACCAAGGCACGCCAAAGATTGGGCCATTTCAAACTAGGGCCAGGGGAACCTTGACTGGTCAAATTGGGCCAAAATCTAACTGGGCCAATTCAAATTGAGCCCATTCAAATTGGGCCAATGCAAATTGGCCAAATTTTGAGTCAAAAGTCAAAGGTACCACTGCAACTTTTTTTTATTAGACTTTTATTCTGGTTTTTCTGTACTTTAATGATATAATTATAATTTTTTGCATTTTTCGGCAAAATTTTTAGATTATGTCTAACCCACAACAAATTAGGGCCCAAAAATTGATCCGCCCTAACCCCGACTCCTGGCCCAGGAGTCCTGGGTACCTCCTGGTCAGGTGGATGTCTATCTGGATGGCCTAAAATGAAGCCACGGACGATTAATACACGGATGATTGATCCGATTGGCCGATTGATCCCATGGGACTATTGATGCCATCCCGTTAAAAACGGACGATTGATCCCATTCTATTAAAAGGGGCGATTGATCCGACCTAACTAAAAGAGATGGTTGATCCTAACAACTGAAAATGGTTCTTTCGTAGCACTGGATTATCCACAGCTTTTTGTATATGATAAGATCGGTTGTTGACAAACTTTCTTCTTTTTTCAGGTTTTTTCGAGGCCATTGAGAACTTAGCTAATTTAATGTTTGAAATTTCGCACATTTGAAAAAATGCTTAATCGTGCATTTGCGGTAACAATGCCAAGGGAGGGACGGCTATCGATTACCGACGGTCAATGTTTTTTTTTTGAAATTTTTGATCAAAATCGTCAATTTTCAGGGCAAAAGTTTCTGGAAAGTCGACCCTAATAGCAAAATCTCATCCTGAATCCGAATCCGTTGAGATCAAATCAAAATATTTTTTATGGGCTGATATATAGCTATTTTGAGTAGATAGAGCAGGAATTTGGCACCATTTACCTATTTTAATGGAAGCCTCAGTGATCTCAGTGAGATATCCATTAAAATAGGTAAATGGTGCCAAATTCCTGCTCTATCTACTCAAAATAGCTATATATCAGCCCATAAAAAATATTTTGATTTGATCTCAACGGATTCGGATTCAAGATGAGATTTTGATATAAGGGTCGACTTTCCAGAAACTTTTGCCCTGAAAATTGACGATTTTGATCAAAAATTTCAAAAAAAAATTCATTGACCGTCGGTAATCGATATTTTACCCAAGGGAGGACGAATTGTCCCTTTTTATTGATCGAGGACGAATTGTCCCTTTTTGAGGATTGAGGACGAATTGTACCTTTTTAACGAGTGAGGACGAATCGGCCGTCAGGACGAATCGGCGCCAGGACGAATTGTCCGTGTCCGAGAAAAAGTGGCCTCGGTGGCGCAGTGCGTAAGCGTTTGTGTTTTTTGGCCCAAAATGATGTTGCAGGCTCGATCCCACGTGGTGGCATGCTATTTATTTGGGCTTGTATAACCATTTTTAGAAGTAATTAGACTTTTTTGACTCTAGATTCGGAATCAGCGCCCCAATTTACCTCTAGAACTGGTCAAACAAGCCGAAAAAAGTAAAGTGCACGCATGCGGGATCAAACCTGCGCCCCCTTTTATGACCACAAAACACAAACGCTTTATCCACTTTTTCAAACCTAAGTGGATTTTCCGCCTCCTTTAAAGGAACATGGTTTTTGCGCGCAGTGGCATGTGCAAAATTTTGAATTGGCGGGGACACTTCTCTTTCGTCTCAAACTTTACTCTTTGGAGTCGTTCGACATTACTCCAAAGAGTAGAGTTTGAGACGAAAGAGAAGTGTCCCCGCCAATTCAAATTTTGCACATGCCACTGCTCGCAAAAACCATGGTCCTTTAAGACTAAGTTGTGCCTTGCACACTGCTAGCTTTTTGAATTCTCTTTTTGATCTCGTTCTTGTAGATCAAATGCCCTCTTTTCTTCAATCTTAGATCTTGCTCCAGTTTTTCTTTGGCTGATTTGCTGGCTAGATCCTCAAGTTCTTTTTGTTCTACTTGGTTTTGCTGCTTTTTCAACTTCTCTTTTTGGGTGAAACTGGCCATTCTCTCTAGCTTCACTTTGAGCAGGGTCAACTGAAAGCAAAACCAGATAAATGTCTAAAAGTTTACACTGATCCAACCTCCTGTTGCTTGGCTAATAACTGGTCATTGAGCTTGGCCAACTTTTTTTGCCTTATTAGAGGTTGGGCAGAGTACTCGATTTTTAACTGACTAACTTCCGTTTTGAGTTGATCCATGGCTTTTTGTTCGGCTCTTCGCCTTTCAATCTCGTCTTGAAATGCTTGAACTTTTTGGTTGGTCTCACTCTCGTGCTTCAAGTTGAAAAATAAATACTGTCAAAACTATTTATAAATTTTAATACCGGAAAAAGAAGTATTTTTCAGACCTAATTTTTTATATATATTTGGTACTCATCCCATTACTCATCCCGAAAATTGCAGGAAAGCAGGAATTTCAACCAAAAAAATCTACAAAAAGCAGGAATTAGCTGTAATAAAATGCTGTGAGATGCACGAAAATTCCTGCCTTTTCACGGACAAAAAGCAGATTTTAAAATAAAATAACAGCTGTTCTGCTAAAGCAGGACATCTGTGAATCCTGCGCATGACGTGTTTTCTGGTCAATTTCAAAAAATTTGTGGGTGATGGTGGCGTTGGAGGGCGGGTGGTCGGTATACGGGATAAGTACCATTTTTTCTAAACCAAAAAATTTGAGATCAATTTCAAATTTTCGTGTGGTCATCCATAATCGGCAAGGCGGAATAAGCAGAGCTCATAGGAGTTAAGAAAACTAATGCAGTTTACTCTCGATATAAGCGCACCCCGTCAAGTTAGTTCCGGCTTAGGGTCCGACACTTTTTTAACCCGATTTTCGAAGTCTTTTGCCAAACCTGATTCGTCAGTCTGATCAGAAAAATCGTACAGATTTTGATTCCACCAATCAGTTCTCGAGATAGCCACAAGTTTGCCGAAAAGACTCGCGGCTCTCGATATAAGCACACCTTTTTTAAAATTAGGTAAAAATTAGGTAAAGGGACGTTTCGCCCATTTTTGGACAAATGTCCAAATATGGGCGAAACGTTTCGCCCATATTTGGACATTTGTCCAAATATGGGCGAAACGCTAATTTTGCCTTGGTCCCCCCTGTTGATTTTTTTTACAAATTTTTATTTAGTCTAATTGCGTCAAAAACCGTTCCATAACACATTTTGCCTCGCTTTTTAAAAAAAAAATATTGTATTTCAAACCAGAGCTTTTCCAAGTGAATGTGCTGATCTACTCGAGTGTTGGATGGAGGGTGTATTCGCCAGATCTAGAAAACAGTTGGCAAAAATCGAAACAGCAACAAGAGCTTCCATCTATTCCAATAACATTTGCTAACAGTCATTTTGAAGTCGTTTTAATGTTTGATTGTTATGATCGTTGTAAATAAATTTAGTGCGCCATACTTTGAAAAATTATGGGATTAATTTCAGTGAAGATCGTGAATCCTGAAAAAAACCCAAAAATTCTAGTAGCACTTTGTTAGGCACTCTAAAAATAGCCCTTTCAGCAAAAAAACAGACAAATAATTATAAATCCAAAATCGAAAACAAAACATGACATCAGCATATGGTTGGAAAATTCACAAAATGGTACGAGGTTTATAGATATAATCCCTTTTTTCGCTAAAAAAGCGAGGGAAAATGTGTTATGGAACGGTTTTTGACGCAATTAAACAAAATGAAAATTTGTAAAAAAAATCAACAGGGGGACCAAGGCAATATTAGCGTTTCGCCCATATTTGGACAAATGTCCAAATATGGGCGAAACGTTTCGCCCATATTTGGACATTTGTCCAAATATGGGCGAAACGTCTATGCACCAAAAATTACCTTGTCTTTTCGGCAAACTTGTGGCTATCTCGAGAACTGATTGGTGGAATCAAAATCTGTACGATTTTTCTGATCAGACTGACGAATCAGGTTTGGCAAAAGACTTCGAAAATCGGGTTAAAAAAGCGTCGGACCCTAAGCGGGAACTAACTTGAGGGGTGCGCTTATATCGAGAGTGGACTGTGTTTTCAAAATGTTTCCTTTGGGCTAAGATAGAGGTGCTTTTCCCGCTTTTTAAATTTGGGTCGAGTACCTAAAAATCTCGAAAACTGTCTTTCGATCTATAGAATGGGTAGAGCCGAGGGTTTTCAGGGTTGCCCTCATACCGATTATCCCCGTGAAGCAATCTTATTCTGAAGGAAATTTTGCATCTTAGAATAATTTACCTCAGTATATTTTTTTACTTACAAGGGAACCTCGCGAACTTGTTTTTCACTCGTTAATTGGAGTTTGGTCTCATCGGATAGCCAGTATGCGACTTTCGATAAAATTTGTTAAGATCTCGTGCCCATAGGCCAAAAAGTTGGGATGAGAAGGCTAGTAAAGAATCAAAAACCACAGGGGTCTTCATAACGAAGTGGCAGGTTCGAATACCACTGGGTGCACATTCAATTTTCACCCATTTTTATTCAGAAGTTTGGGTATCAAAATGACCATCAGCCTCTTAGCTATCTAACAAAATTATCATAGCAGGGGAAAATTAAAGTAAAAAGGAACAAGGTTTGCACCCAATAGTATTTGCACCTGTGATCCACAAAGTCCCTTTGAAAATTCAAAAATGCCTTGGTCTCCCTATTGTTTTTCAATATTGTACTAGCCTTCTCATCCCAACTTTTTGGCCTATGGGCATGAGATCTCAACGAATATGATCGAAAGTCGCATATTGACTATCCAATGAAAACAAACTCCAATTTACGAGTGAAAAACAATTTTTAGAGGTTTCCTTGTTAGAAATTTTATTGAATATAACTCACATGTTCTTGAATGTGTTTCCTGAGCTGTTTCAATTTTCTCAGACGATATGCCTGGGAAAAATAAATATTTATTTACATTTTACTCTTTTACCTACTAACTTTAAACTTATCAGAAAAAGCAGCCTCCAAAGTGTTTTCCGCTTGAATTAGGATTTCATCTTCTCTCTGTTTGTAAAGCTGGACCTGTCGTTGGAGTTGGTCGCCTAGGTTATTTAGTTGGATGGAGAAGTCCATGATGTAGTTTCTGGAACACTGGTTCACATCTTCTAAGCAGCGCTGTAGACCATGCCAGTGCTCTAGCAAACCATCTTCCTGAAAGCACCATGGTTTTTGAGGGCAATAATTCGCTTCAAGACAAATTATAGAGGCATAATTCAAATTTGTTGTTATTTTAGCACTATAGACCCGAAAATTGCTACTTATGGGTAAAACTTATGGAAAATATTTAGGCTGGACAGTGTGATTGAAATCCCAGAAATTTGGAAACCACGATCCCAAATCCTACCTCCGCAAAGACAAAATCCCGCCGGTTTTTTTCCAAATCACACCGGTTAACATTGCTAAATTCAAAAATCCCAATTTTAATGGGATTTCTGCTATCCCGAGATTCTAATCACAGAAATTTCAAATCTCATTATTAATTCCCGAAGTTGCGAAAATTCTAAAAAACCCAAAATCCCGAAAAAAACACAAACTGCCAATCCTAGAAATATCTAGAGTTGTGAAGTGGTGATATTGGAATTTAAAATTTTCGACTTCCATGCTTAAAAAATTGAATACTGACGCTGGAATCTTGCTGGTCGATTCCACATTCACCTTCTTCAAATTCAAACTTATCTCTAATTTTCAGAAAAAAATGGCGCTCCCGTCATATAGAAAATCAACCACTCAAAAATAAAAAACTCAAATTTCGCAGAGTTTTCGCCCAAACATTTTTTTGGGTGCTTTTCGAAGTCACCGAAAAAGATAGTCCGGCCACGGTCTTGAATCCACATCCGGCATCGAATGGCTCAGTCCAACTCACCACATCAATCACCCACTTCGGTTGCTTTGCCATCGGGCGCTAGTAAGTCAGTTTTTTCGGGGGTTATTATTGAATTTTAAAACCCAACTGTTGCTGTGTCTTCTTTGATTTGATTAAATATTTTGTGGCTTTCTCCAACAACTCATCAGCTTCTACCACATCCACTGTGGCCTGTGCTCTTTGGTTGATCAGCTCAAGTCCCTGAGGCGCTTGCCCAGCCTTGGAGCCAGTCAAGTGCCATTTGCGAATGTTTCGACTGTGACCAGCAGTCAACTTGATGTAGGCCTCTTTTGCTGTTCCAATCCTAGAATAGGCACTGGTCATCTGGGCAAATGCATCTTCCAATTGCTCAAATTGAAATAGTCATTGAAAAACATATTACCGTATTTCTTGCAATAGATGGCGCAATCGTCGGCTGCCCACTTTTTGGTCGGGTAAAACTTTCTTTTGCCACAGATTCAAATTTTTCTGTCACAAATTCACTCTTTTTTTCACGGATTTAGTCAAAACCTCAAGAGGGACCAAGTACTTTCGAAACCGGTCGACAATTTTTTTTTCTCAAATTGGCCAAATATTTTTATATATGTCGTTCCTACCATGTTTTAAGCATTTTTTGCCAAAACAAATTTTTTGCAGAAATTTTCGCGAAGAGTGACCAAGGCCACATTTCAGTCTCCAAATAATTTTGGCCCACCTTGATCCCACATGGCAAACATTTCTGCAAAAAAACCATTTTTGGTAAATTGATTAAAAAATGGTTCAAACGTCATGAAAAATTTAGACTTTAAGTCTTAGACTGTTTAGACCGGTGATTTTCAAGTGTTTTGCGATGAGAAATGAAGGCAACACTTTTCCTATCGCCAAAAATTATTATTATTCGCCAAAAATTATCGCGTTCCAATCAGTGCTGTAAATCTCGGCATCAGCTAAAGTTCAAGCACCTGTTTCTAGCAGTTATTAGTATTACCCAGCCCGGTGCCGCGGATTATTAGGTAGCTCAGACATTGGCGTCGGGCTAGAAATAAAAAATTAATAATTTAAACCTTTCTACATACCGGCACCGGCCTGGTGACGTGCTAATTTACAAAGAAATTTTAGGTCATAATTTCTACGGTGCCAAGCCGGTGCCGGTATGTGGAAAAGTTTAAATTACAATTTTTTTTATTCCTAGCCCGGTGCCAATGTCTGAGCTACCTAATAATCCGCGGCACCGGGGTGGGAAGTACTAATAACTGCTAGAAACAGGTGCTTGAAGTTTAGCTGGTGCCGAGATTTACAGCACTGGTTCCAATTTGACAAAGAAAAACTCACTTCATCAACAGTCAATATGCTCCATATTTCTTCAAAACTTACAACTTCGTAGTCTATTTGGCTATATTCACTCATTGCTTTCAGCTAGAATATTTGACTACTGAATTGGTCCAGTATAAAAATTTTGGGAGGCTGAGATAATGTGAAGGTTCACACTTGATTAAACATAAGAGTAATGCAACAAAAATTTATGTTTTCTAAGCGACTCAGTTTTCAAAGTTTTAAAATTTTTTCAAAAGTTAGAGTTATTTACAAAATAAAGATACAATGCATTTACAATTAAAAATACAGTCGAACCTGGATAAAGCAGCACCCCCAAAAGTTCGTTCCCGCCTAGAGTACGACACTTTTTTTACCTCGATTTTTGAAAGATTTTGCCAGTTCTGCTTTTACAGTCTGGTCTCAAACATCGTGAGTATTCCGATTTTACCGATCGTTTTTCAAAAACTGAAAAGTTTCGCCGTTCAAAAACGAAACCTGGATATAAGGCCACCCCTTTTTGAAAACAGGTGGCCTTATATCCAGGTTTTGTTTTTTAAATGGCGAAACTTTTTAGTTATTCAAAAACGATTGGCGAAATCGGAATCCTTGCGATATTTGGGACCAGACTGTAAAAACAGAACTGGCAAAATCTTCCAAAAATTGAGGTAAAAAAGTGTCGGGCCCTAACGTTTTAAAAGGGGGGGGGCTTCTACGGCTACTTTTTGACATCGACTGCTACTTCACTTCACATACAATTTTTCACATATTTCTTTTTCTTATCTCAGATGTTTTTACACCGTTTTGTAGCTGAGATTGCTTTATCGATTGATTGGTCAAACACCCTAATTAAAAATAATTTTCGTGAAAATCACACCAAATATAAGGTGAAACTCCACTAAAACACATAGGTAAAAAACCACGGTGTTCAGTGTGAGTTTTTTGTGATTTTCTCAGAATTTTTTTAAATCAGGGTGTTTTGACCACTCATTTGATAGAGAAAAACCTCAGCTCCAAAACGGTGTGTAAAAAGAATATAAAATGTAAAAAAGTGTATGTGAAGTGAAGTAGTAGTCGATGCCAAAAAGTAGGCGCAGAAGTCCCCCCCTCCTTTTGTAAACACCGAAAATACTGATGATCATCTTTATACAAATTAACCAATTTTAACAAATGGACAATACGGAAAAGTGCCCGTTTTTTGTGAAAAAATGCCCGCTTCTGGATTAATATGTTATATTCATTATGCTTTATATGAGCGTAATTATTGAAGCTAAAACTGCAGTATTTTGCAGTAAATGGATGGTATATCATACGGTTGCTAAAATATGCAGACTCAGTCATTGTTATATAGAGGTGTTTCACAAAATGTGGGCACATTTTCACAAAATGTGGGCACATTTTCACAAAACGTGGGCACATTTTCACAAAAAGCGGGCAATTTTTTGCCTTTTTGACTAGAACGAAAAAACGCGTGCACTTTTTTCCCAAACGCGGGCACTTTTCCGTTTTGTCCTTTAACAAATTCACAAATTTTCGATGCCGTATTTCCTTTCAAAACACACTCTCACAATCGTATAAATAAAATTTCAAATTGCACTCAATAAATTTTGTTGAATGGAAACAATTCCGGGAATGTTTACGGAAACAATTTTGGGAACATTTTAAAATGTTTCCATTATATGAAAAATTTGCAAATATTAAAAAAATTCGCAGACTTTTGATTAGAGATGGCATATGGGATTTTGGGAATTTTTTTAGTGATAGCTTAACCCACTTTTAGCAATAGCTGAAAATTTTGCAACCTACAGCTATTTTCATTTCTCTATTTACTGTTTTTTGGCTCAAATTGAATTGCAGCGGTAAAACTGTGAATTTCAACGGTAAATTAATTTTTTTCAACGGTATTTTCAAATTTGCCATAAAACAATGAAATTCAACGGTAAATTTGTGAAATTTAGCGGTAAATTTATCGTAAAGTCAACTTCACAGTCCGTTGTCTTATTTGTGTATCAAATATAAGTATTTCATCTGAAACAAAATTTATGCTTTGCGCCAACTATTTAACCTTGGGGTCATTTCTATGAGGCAACGGACTGTGAAGTTGACTTTACGATAAATTTACCGCTGAATTTCACAAATTTACCGTTGAATTTCATTGTTTTATGGCAAATTTGAAAATACCGCTGAAAAAAATTAATTTACCGTTGAAATTCACAGTTTTACCGCTGCAATTCACTTACAGCCCTGTTTTTTTTTCTTTATGAATTTAATTTGTAAATTTTATACTTGCGACCATGAATCCCGAAATTGACAGAACGATATCTTATTAAGGTAAAATTCAGGATTCAGGTTCGCAGGTCAGAAATTTTTAAATAAAATTCAAGAAATAAAATATACAATAGATAGAGAAATAAAAAGTAGCTAAAGGTTGTCAAATTTTCAGTTAATTTTCAGTTATCCGACACTAGGCGAATTCATCGACACACTTTCATATTTCAAATTATTCTTTTTTGTCTCGTGACTAATCGCTACGATTTAAAATTTTTTTTTATAATGCTTATATTGATTTGGTTTGCCAAAAAGCTCGAAAATGCCACCAAAAAGATCTTTTCTGCCACCAAAAACAAAATTCACATTAAATTGACTTTTTATCTTAACTTTTTCGACTATTTTGTTTTTATTTTTCCAGTATCGTGTAGTTCAAGACCTCAGCTTTCTAATGAGCTATTAATTGACCAAATGAGGTTTCAAAAAGTTGAAGTGAAAAGTCTTCAAATGGACCAAATTTTCGGAAAAATTTTCTATATTGTAAGACCTTTTCCTCCAACTTTTTGAAATACCATTTGATCAGCTGATGGCTTGTTGGAAAGCTGAGTTTCTGGGCTACACGATATTGAAAAAAGTTGAAACAAAAACTTTAAAATATTTAGGTTTTAAGTTTTTGCTGGCAGAAAAGATCTTTTTGGTGAATTTTCGAGCTTTTAGGCAAACCAAAAGATATTATGCCTTTTATAATCCATCCTCACTTCTACTGGTAATCCATGCAACAACCAAACCAAGCGGTCGTTAACTTGGATCAATTAAAAAAGGCTACGAAGCGTGGCACACGGAATGGGTCAAACGCTCTAAATAGAATCGTCAGTCTGAATGACAGAAAATATTAAGAGACTAACCCCTCGAGAACAATGGCTTATTATTGCTGCTGTTCACGGAAGGAGCCTTGAAACCATCTGAATAAGTCAGAAAAATATTTTAGTTTTCAAATCTGTTTGAAAAAATTACCTCCACATCGATACCGAAAATCCTTAATCATCGAGGAATCATTGTCTGTCACAATCTTGTAGAACATAGAAGAATTAGCACCGTATGTCTGAAGGAGATCATCTACTTCATTCTGTATCACCTCTGCTGTATGGTTATGCTTTCGCATCCTTTTGATGCCAAGCACTTAGTTTTTGAGCATAAAATCTGAAACAATTTATGCGTACAATAGGAAGCAAAATGCTTATTTATACTGTGATGGTCAACAATTTACATGGTGAAGCAAATGTAGCTTCGATTTGACTGGTCCGACCAAACGTCTACGGTTAGGCTTGGCTTGAAAGCTTTCTTGTCTTTGATCTATAAGTAGTCAAATGAAGAAGTGTTTAAAATCAACAAGGCTAAAACTCCGTAGACTTACCACTGCCCGCAAATATTTTTGCACGATTTGTGCCTGCAACTTCATTCTCCATTTTCTTGATCACTTGGACCACGCTATTCACCTTGCCAGAGCTGCTTGAGCGAAAAGAGAGCATGCTGAAGCAAAGCGAAAATTCTGAATATAGAAGAGATTAGGAACCGTTAAAATGCTAAGCAAGGGGTACATATAGCCTGCAAATAAAAAAAAATTGAAGATATTTCATTGCTAATTAGGCAATCCTATGAAAGCAGATTATAGAAAATGCTGCTAGAGATCACCCGCGAGAACAGACTTTCGGAAATGCTAGCTTATCTATTTGCCTTCACTAGACTTTACAAATGCTAGTAGAAATCGTTGGCAAAAGGAAATTTTCGTAAATGCTAGTGTGGCATTCTGTTTTTACTAAACTTTGCAAATGCTAGTAAAGATTTCCCGAAAGCTATAGGTGATTTGCGCCCTCAAAATGCTCATTTACGCCCTCAAATTAATTATTTACGCCCTCAAATTTGAAATTGATCAAAATGCTTATTTACGCCCTCAAATTACTCATTTACGCCCTCAAATTACTCATTTACGCCCTCAAATTACTCATTTACGCCCTCAATTTCTTTTTTACGCCCTCAAATCGACCAAAATGCTTATTTTAGCCAACATTTTGCGGGAATTCAAATTTTTTAGTCTAAACCAGCGAAACCAGCCGATCGTCCACTTATATCATAAAAATTTTTACATTTTTCATGTTCCAAAACCTGTTTTCTGGACTAATTCGGCCATGCTGAAGATGGTTTGACAGTGGTTAAATCCGTGTTCTCGAGTATATTTTGAGTTTTGGTGAATAATTGATTTCACCAAAATCAATTATTTCACAACACTCAAAAAATACTTGAGAACACGGCATTTTACCACCGTCAAACCATCTTCAGCATGCCGAATAATCCAAAAAACAGGTTTCGGAACATGAAAAACGTTAAAAAAAATTTTGATCCAAGTGGACGACCACTTGGTACCCACATAGGTACTTCACCTAGGTACCATCACCAGTGCACCTCCGCCTGAGAAAACTTACCCTCTCTCTCTGGTACAGTCAATCCCCGATTAGTGCGACCTCGAGTTCGATGGACTTGGTCAAAAGTCTTTGAAAGTATCGAAAGTGGAACCCCGATTTAGTGCGAACCTCGATATAGTGCAAATTTTTTGCGGCTCTCAGGGTCGCTCGAGTGAGCTCCTCATGCGTTCTCCTACAGAATGGCTCAGGGAAACTGAAGATACCGGTTGGAAGTCTAAACACAGTCAGACATTCGAGTTCTGAAAATATGGGCCATCTAAAATAGGGAATTCCCACCCCAATTTGATCGATTTGAGGGCGTAAATGAGCAATTTGAGGGCGTAAATGAGCATTTTGATCAATTTCAAATTTGAGGGCGTAAATAATTGATTTGAGGGCGTAAATGAGCATTTTGAGGCGCAAATGAATTTTAGCCTTTCCCGAAAAATTGAACTTTGTAAATGCTAGTGTGGCATTTGTTTTTACTAGACTTAATAAAGTTAGGGCAAAAATGGCTTACTAGCATTTTCAAGTTGGACTCCTGGAAAAAAATTGCAAACCCTGGTCCCAACATAAACCCTTGCCTAAAGCCTAATAAATCACAAAAAACCCCACAGTAAGGGCAATAAAACTTCGATACTCATTTATTTTTTCTTGAATAAAGTTCGACTTGACAGCACTTTCAGTTTAGTTTTAGTCATCATATATAAAAAGTTTGACAGAAAAAAATGAAAGTAAAAATGAAACTGATATGTATGAAAGCACATCAGAACGGTGCGTTGACGCTAGGTACTCTTCACCCATTTTATCCCAAATCTTTTTTATAAAACCTCATAAAAGGACCCAAATATTAGTCCATATTAGTCCCGGCATTAATTAGTCTATCCTAACATACGCTGGCGTACCACTAAGCCTAAGTAGTAAGAACACAGGGTAGTTCAAAATAGACAGCTACATGATGGGTCAATCACTTCGAAAAAAAAGAAAAATTTAAAGTAGTTAGACGAAACCAAATTCACCAACAAAAGAACGTGTTTTTGATCCGAAAAGTTCTTTTGACGAAAAAATTGATCTCTTAATAAAAGGGCGTAAAAGTCACAGCAGATTTTTTTATTGCAACAACAACAATGGCTAGACAATCACAGAAAGAGACATTCAACAGAAAAGAACTCTAGGGATTGTATTCGATCGGCAGATTCTTGCGACGCACCATTCCATCGCCCTGGAACCATTCGCGACGGAAACTGCTTGGCGCTCATCGGCGTGTTGGTCCCTCGACGGTGATACGATCGTTCTGCGTGTCCTCTGAGGCCGAAGTCGAATGAATCGCAGAGACAGCCATCAGCACAGATTCCTTAGGATCGAGCATCCACGGGGGGATCCAACCCAAGCGCTTGGAATATCGTAGTCTCTGATAGCCCACCAATACGACGACCGCCCGCATTGATGATCTGATATATAATAGAGAGTTAGATGAAGGCAGGAGAAGTAAATACCGAACTAACCTTGATGTGATAGGTATGCTTGTCGTCGGTAGGCGCGTTGAAGACCACCTTGGAATTGGGCTGAGTTGCAATGTCACCTGGCGGAACAGAAGCCATTCTTTCTTTTTGCAGTAGCGGCAGAGAGCGAGAGAGAAGAGCAAGCGAGCACAACCAAAGCAGAACCACACAATGATGCGTAGTAGCGATTTTTTCTGCTTTATAGCTCTAACCCAGAAATTTTAAAATGCTTGCATCTCGAAACGAAGCCACTTTAAAAAAAAATAGTTCAGCGCTTCGCTACTTTGATCGTCGACGATAACGAGTCATTTACTGTCAGCAGAGTTCACAGATGTTGTGATTTTTTTTTAACAATTATTATTTTTTTTCTTTGATCGTCAAGATTAGGCATTTGAGTATTATCTCCGCCCTAGATTTTATCATGAAGTTTTTTGGTTTAATATTGGTTTAACACTGATTCTGATTTTTTGATTCATAGCTTCTCTAGTTACGAATTGTGTTGGTTGACTTAAGCACGAAACATCTAGTCGTATTCGTATTTTAGAATATTTGAAGCTTCTGTTCGACTCTTCAATAAAGAATCGTCGCAAGATGTGTTCTCAGACTTTTGTGGCGAAGTGGAATTTGCTGGAATCAGACAATTTGACAATTACATGAA
>SADC01000382.1:0-93366 GCA_004194705.1 Ditylenchus dipsaci
GTGCGAAAGTTGGTCCCACTGGTTAGCTCGAACACCGCAACTCATCTAGGCATATCGTCGAGCGACATATCTGGCTAAGAGGAAAATAGGTTAGAAAGATATAAATAATTACTGGAAAAATAATGTAGATTCACTTCGTTGGTGTAGATTTCAAAGTACTTTCATATCTCCTTTAGATACTGCTGCAAATCAGTAGGCAAAGAAAGAAGTCCGGGATCTTCCCAGCCATCACAGATTCCATCACTTCGGGCGAAAGCTTGGTCATATCATAGCCGGGCGGAAGAAGCTTCATCATTTGCAGAGCCTTCTGAGAGAAGACTTGAGTCAGTTGATCTTCGGAAGCTAAAATCAAATTCTTGTTGAGTATGATTAACGCAGAAATAAGACGCAGAGCGAAATACCGAGTCATCAGCATCGTCGAAAAGTGTAGTCATGTTCTCCTTCAAATGTGCTGCAGATCTGGCGGCAGTGAGAAGAAGGTCGGATCTTCCCAGCTAGCACTGACTTCATAACTTCTGGCGAAAGTTTGTTGAGATCGTAGCCAGGCGGGAGAAAGCTTCAGCATTTCATGACCTTTGGAGAGAACAGCTGAGTAAGGTTCCCTTTCGGAATCTAAACTCAGTCACGTAAAGTTAAACGCGAATGTATTAAAAGATTAAGTCCACCTTGCTGACGTCGACTTCTCCAAAACCAGGAATGTTCACCACTAGATCCCGGAATAGACTTCAGCATTTGATGAATGGTTCCTCAAGACCAGCTTCAGTCGCCAACTTCAGCATTGGACCAGTGAACTAACATATAGCAACTATATAATGCCCGAAATAATATTAGTCAAAGCGCTACGTCTCTCAGTGCACGATTAAAAGGCTTGTGCGATCCTCCGAAGCCACCTTTTGAACGATAACCAAGCTCAGGATATCTCTTAGCGCCGCAAAGCCTGAGTTAAGAGCTGAGAGCTGGAAGAGAGCCACCATTGGTTCCGCCACCCGCCATTCCATTAGCCAGTCCAGGTAGAAGCTTAGCGAGAAAATCCTGCTGCGGATAGAACCTGGGTTTTGCCGCTGTCATAAAACCACTCCACAAGCAGATGAAGGCACCGGCATTTGCAGTATTCATAGAAGACGAAGCCAACATCAGAACCAAGACGAATTGAAACCACATGTTCAATAGCTGAAAAGAAACGATTAGAATCCATATTGGTTCACTACTCTGGGGTTTAAAAAAAGAGAAGGCACAGAACAAAGATCAGAAACACAGGTAAAATCCCAACTGGCAGCCCCTCCAACTGGCAGCCCCAACTGGCAGCCCTCCCAACTGGCAGCCCCAACTGGCAGCCTCCCAACTGCAGCCCCAAACTGGCAGCCTTCCCAACTGGCAGCCCCCGACTGGCAGCCTTCCCAACTGGCAGCCCCCGACTGGCAGTTTTTTTCGAATTTTATAGCCCTGACACGGAAAAATGTTTCAAATTAAAAAGCCGTCGTGTGTCTGTTCTAGATTGGCACTTCTTTAGGAGGACAAGGTAAACCACCTTATATTATGAGCAATCAAAGGGTCAGCCCTTGGCCCGGACAATGTACCCCCGAAGGGTCAGCCCTATCCCGGACCATGTACCCCCAAAGGGGCTTCCTATTGAATTAGGGTGCCTGCCGAAGACAGGCAGGTAAAAGAATACCTTTTTAATGAATAAAAAACGGTATCCAGGTGTTTACCTTGGTCCCCAAGTCAAAAAGTCGATTTTTTGTCAAAACAATATTTTTTCTGTAACGAATCGGTGTAACGAATCGTCAATGTAACGAATCGGTGTAACGAATGTCAGTGTAACGAATCGTGTAACGAATCAGTTTTTGTAACGAATCGGTTGGCAGTCTCACCCCAAGCCACCAAGCTCCCGCGCCCACGAAGGGGGCGCAGGGGGCTCGGTTGGTTAGAGATGCGCGCACAGACTTACCTAAGACATAATTCCGAGCAAGACTCTTGATCAAAAATGTATTTAGAGAGTTTTGCCCAGCTCCAGCAAGAAAAATGTGATAAATCACTAAAAAACTACCCTAAAAAAGGATGAATCTGAAAAGTGCCAATTGTGGCTGAAAAGTGCCACCTTTTGGCTGAAAAGGGCCACCCTTCAGCTAAAAAGAAATAAAGTGGGAGTTTTCTGTCAGTTGGGGCTGCCAGTTGGGAGGGCTGCCAGTTGGGGGGCTGCAGTTGGAACGGCTGCCAGTTGGGTGTCGTTCGAAAACAGAGAACATAACTTTCTCCTACTTCTAACATCTTATGATCATGAAGAAGTTAGATGCAGGCGATAGTTTTAAAGGAGGGGGGGGACTTTATATAGACATCGTCTTTGTCGAAAGTTCTAGTCCTCTGAGGTGTTTTCATTTACTTACAGTCGAGTCTCGATTTAACGTACCCCCTGGGGACCGGCCCTAGGGGTACATTAAATCGAGGGGTACGTTATAATCGGGGTAAATTTGACGAGTTTATTATTGGAGGGACCGGCCCTAGGGTACGTTAAATTGGGGGTACGTTAAATCGAGACTCGACTGTATTAGTAAGTTTTTCGACCATTAGGTCCAAAAATCATCGAGCAATCGATTGCAACCATTTCCAGCACTGATTTTGCTGTTATCAACTGCCTCAATTTGCGATTTTGAGAAAATGACCACCAAAATTAAAGGAAACCAGCCAAAATAATGCGTACTAGGAACTGAGATTTTTTGCAATTTCCATTTATATTATTTTATACAACCGTATGCTGAAAATGACGGCAAGAAGCAGGGCTACATTTCGAGTGTAAGGTTGCAAATGAGTATGTAAATTAAAATTGGGGAAAAACGTCAGTTCCAGGATACTACAGAAAAGGGTAAAACGTCGACTCGCTACAATTGTGACTCCGCTACTGCGACTCGCTATAATTGCGACTCGCTACTGCGACTCACTACAATTGCGACTCGCTACTGCGACTCGCTACAATTGCGACTCGCTACTGCGACTCGCTACAACAGAAAATGGGTTGATTTTTTTTCTGTATAATCTTTTATTAATATATATTTCTTCAAAGGTTTTCTTGTTTGAAATGTCCTAAGTTCATACATAAATCATGAGGTACCTATCTGGTTCACGAAGCTGAAAATAAAATTGAATCAGATTCAAAAACAAATCGTCTTATCATACGTGAAATAGTGTAGTGAATTGGGTTTGATAAGACCAAAACTTCGAGTACATCCACCCTAGCCCCAAAATCAGGGTAGGTACCCTGGTCCAGATAGATATCCAACCAAACCAAGTGGTCATCCACTTGGAGCAAAAATTTTTTCACTTTTTGGGTTCCAAAAACTATTTTCTGGACTAATTCGGGCATGCTGAAGATGGTTTGATTATAATAAAATAGGGTTTGTATGGTATTTTTTTGAGTATTGGAAAATAATTGATTTTACCAAAACTCAAAAAATACTTTACAAACTGGTATTCATCATTATCAAACCATCTTCAGCATGCCCGAATTAGTCCAGACAATAGTTTTTGGAAGCCGAAAAAGTGAAAAGAATTTGATCCAAGTGGATGACCACTTGGTTTGTTAGATATTTACCTACCCCTGATTTTGGGCTAGGGTGAGTGAACTCGATATTTTAATCTTATCAAACCTAATTCACCATACTATTTCACTATTTTTTTTTATTATGCTCAGTTTTGCTCTGATCTTGGTGCTTATATGTTACAATAAACTTCCACACGATAAATTTTCCCTTTTCAACTTTTGAAAAATCTAGTAGTGAATAACCCCCCCCCTAAATGGGACCTAATCAAAATCGCTGTAACTACACTTTCAAGTAAAAAATTAGGCTTAGCCCTTAGTCCTCGGGTGGGATAGAGTACGGAACTTAGACTAATAAATAGTCCTATGCAGTTTTTCTAGGGTCTGGGACATATATTGGGTACTCTTTACCAGTTTTAAAAGGAAAAATTTATGGGGGGGGGGTGAAGGAGGTATTCGCTACGAGGGTCGAAAAAATCCTTCGGAAAAAATGATTTGCCCAGTGGGGAATCAAACCCTTTTCTGTTGTAGCGAGTCGCAGTAGCGAGTCGCAATTGTAGCGAGTCGCAATTGTAGCGAGTCACAGTAGCGAGTCGCAATTGTAGCGAGTCGCAGTAGCGAGTCGCAATTGTAGCGAGTCGCAGTAGCGAGTCACAATTTGTAGCGAGTCGCCGGCTGTTCCAGAAAAGTACTGGTATAGTCCTATGAGGATTTCATCGAATTGTATTTTTTATACACGGCTAAAAATAGTGAACTTCAGGGTAGGCTGGCAGGAGGTTCAGGGCAGGTTCGAGCCTGCAATGAAGTTCAAAATCGGCTTTTTGATTATTATCTGAGGTTCATTTGAACCTGCACCGTTTTTGCAAAGTTCATTTGAAGTTCAGTGAAGATTCATAGCAGGTTCGCAGCCTGCTATGAACTTGCGCTCAACATTTAGTGAACTTCATATAACCGTTTTTGCAAATAAATGGTCTATTGAAGTTCAAAAAAATGTTGGCCTGAAGTTCATGGCAGTTTTAGTCCTGCCATGAACTTCATACGAACCTTAAAAGATTCATATAAGGTTTACTTCAACTTCGTATGAAACTTTTTGAAGATCAATTTTGAAAGGTTCATATGAGGCTCACGTGAACTTCATTTGAAATTTTTAATGTTCAATTGAACCTCTTGTGAAACTCTTTTTTGTGATCTTCAAAAAGTTTCACATGAAGTTCCAGTGAACTTTAATCAAACATTTATGTAGTTCACTTGAACTTCTTGTCAAACTTTTTGAGATCAACTTAAAAGTTTCGTGAGAGGTTCAATTGAACCTAATAAATATTGAATTGAACTTCATTTAACCTTCTGTGAACCTTTTTGAGTTAATATTTTTAATACCTGTCCAAATATATTATACGGAATCGAAAAAGGTTAATTCCTACTATCGGGATAGTTTGGTCAGAAAAACTGTTTTTTTCACCGTGTCGTCCGAGTCGTAAAGAGGAGTACAAAGTGAGGTTCACTTGTGGTTTGGGAGTAGCTTTTTTCTGGTTTCTGGTTTCTCTTGTGGTGTTTCGTAAAATTCTTCTGGGTTCTCCATGTGGTTTTGCGAAAAAAAATTTCAAATTCAGAATTTATCTAACCAGAGAACCTTAAGCAGTGTTTTTTTCAAAGACCTCATTCAGATTTTTTTGCAGATTAAATAACAAAGTGCTGCCGCTATTTCTATGTTCCTAAATGAATCAGGGAGAACGGGCCATCCGAAGTTGCCGAAAAAACCTTAAAAAACCATAAACCCCGGGTATTATGGGGTTTAGCCTTCTTTTGAATTGCCCTTTTTATACTTTTTTGAGTATCCAACTTATATGTTGGTATTTTCATGCATATTCTACTAATAGTAAATTTTGAATTTGATGCCGAAATTAATTAATTTGATGTCGAAATTAAGACTCTTGATGCCGAAATTCAATTTGATCGATAGTAATTAGTACTTGGAAAAGCCTGTCCCGGTTTTTTCAAATGTCCGAAGAGGCCGATAATTTGGAAATTCAAAAATTGACTGCTTTTTCTCATGAATTTGAACATTTTTTGAATTTTGAATCTGACACGATGGTATTTCGACTGCTTGTAATAGCGCAAATAAAAACCCAGCATCGTGGCTACACAATGTCATATAGAAAGTGTTAAATTATATAAAAATGTTTAGAATTTTTTCATGAACACCAACATGTACAGGTAAGGCGATAAAATGCGGCCATTCTGTACTTGTTTAAATTAGCGCCTATCTCTCAAAATCTCTTTTGCTGAAATTTTTATCAAAAATTTTTCTCTCCTTATTTTTTACGGAGCAAAGTCAGCTGGAAAGTCAGCAATCGACGTCAAGAATTTTCAAAAGATTGTTAACGTCCGATGAAAGAAGAAAAGAACAGTCACATATTCTCTTTGAATAGTATCATTTTCGTGATATTTTTTAGGTTGTCATTTGTAATATTCTGACTGATAAAATATTTTTTGTTGAGTGTAATAACCCTTGTAGCTAAAGCTTCTTCTGTGATGTTGGTGGAAACCATATTTTTTTGGGTTTTCACCGTTGCGCGGAAGCCCTTGACAAAAATTTCTAAAAATGGCCGAATTTTTTCGCCCACCCTGTACAGGGTTAGTCGAAAAAACCGCCTCATTGCGAAAAACTATGAAATAAATTTTTTAAAGCAATTTCCGAAAATGACTCATACTTTATCTACTTTTCTACAATGTTTTCATAAAAACATTTATATCAATTATTCTCAACCATTTGAAATGTCACATTGAAAGCTTAACATTACATATTAAAACCAAAAAAAACCTGGAAGCTAGATAATTAAATAATGATCACCGTAGTTATTCTGATGAAAACCCTCCCTTATTAGTAACCCCGCTAAAAACAGCACACCATTGGTCAGTGCGTCCAGAATATCAGGTTTTCAATAGTTTTCGGAAGATAATGAAGAGGGGTTTTCAGACACCAGCACTTTTTCGAGAAATCAGCAGCAAAATTTACGGGAAGCTTTTCATTTAAAAGAAAAAGTACGCCCAAAAGTGGTGAACATTCTTTATACTAGAGTGTATGTGATTGTAATGCAGAGCAGCACCTCAGAAGCTGAAATCAATTCAATGTACAATGCTTACTCGCAAAAAAACTTTTGAAACATGGAGTGAATACAAAAAAACACGAAATAGTATTTGCAAAGTGGAGCCATCTCCAGATGGCCTGCGCATTATCGCTGCAACTGCAGTCAAGGTTCAAAAACAGCACTGCAAACATAGTGTAAATGATTGTGCCAACTAAAACTAGCTAGCTACACAGTCTCAGCAACTCAGTTGCCTCTTACTCATAAGCAAAAGCCAGGTCGTCCAAAGACGAAGATGACCTCTGCTTTGCAAACATAATTCAAAAAAGATATCACAAATTTTAGCTGTTGTGAATTTCTTTTAAATGAAAAGCTTCCCGGTAAATTTCCCTGCTGATTTCTAATAAAAAAATAAAAGTCTTACTAAAAAAATGCAAAAGGTGAACTATTTCGGTATAAAATGTGTGAAAACAGAAATTTCACCTGAAATTAGCATCTTTCTTCTGACAAAAAAAGTACATTTCTTTTAAGATAAGTTGCCCCCCGAAAAAAGTTTATTTCCCCCAAAAAAAGTTAATTTGCCCCAAGAAAAAGTATATTTGCCCCAAAAAAAAATAAATTTGCCCCAAAAAAAAGTATATCTGCCCCAAACCCATCTGCCCCAAAAAAAAGTATATTTGCCCCAAAAAAAAGTAAATTTGCCCAAAAAAAGTATATTTGCAACAAAAAAAAAATTACCCATTCTATATATCATTATGTAGCCACGATGCGGGGCTTTCATTTGCGCTATGATAAATAGTCAAAATACCATCTCGTTAGAACCAATTTTAAAAAATATACAAATTTCTGAGAAAAAGCAGTCACTTTTTGAGTAAAGCCTCACTGAAATGTTCATGATATCATGGGCATAGCTGCACGCTGTCCAAAAAATAGCGCCAGCGCCAGCGCCGGCGCCGGCAATTTTTCAAAATTGAGCGCCAGCGCCGGAAAAGCGCCAGCGCCGGCGCCAGAGCAGCCAAATTGAAAAAAGCGCCGCGCCAAGCGCCGGCGCGATTTGCTGGCGCCGTAAAAAGCGCCGGCGCACTCAAAAGCGGCTTTTCTACAAATTATCGACATAATTTCAACATTTTTCATTCCATATCAAATATTTATCAGGGCAGAATTGTATACCAACATAGTCTTGCTATTTAGTAGCTGTTGGCCAGTTGACGTTTTTCGGCCAGATGAGTGCATTGCCATAATGCTAAACAGTTCTCCCACTGCTGCACTGCTTGCAGGTATTGCGAGAATGTCGTGCGCAAACCTTTTCAAGAGTTGGATAAACCTCAAGTTGGTAAAAAGTTAAAAAGTTTCAAGCTTAGTAAAGGCACCTGTGAATTCGCATTCCAAAATCCTATTGCATCTCCAATCAATACTTCATCACTGTTCCCAATAACATCAAAAACTTTTGCAGCTGCACATCTTCTGCGGAAATTGTTGGTTTCCTCACTTTTACACTACCAAACACCACTAGAAATTTATATTTTTGAAGAAGTTTATAAATTAAAGAATTGGCATGAACTTGTTTTACAACAACAATGACTTAATACAAACAAAAGAGCGCCAGTTTAGCAATTCGTGAAAATTTGCGCACCGGTGCCAGCGCCGGTCTATTCACCATTTCACGCCAGCGCCGGCCTAGCCAGAAAAATTACGCGAGCGCCGGCCTAGTCAAAATATATCGCGCCAGCGCCGGAAAAAGCGCCGGCGCTATGAGCGCCCGGCGCTTAAAAAGCGCCGGGCGCCGGCGCTGGCGCTGCTAGCGCCAGCGCTGGCGCTGGCGCTCGTGCAGCTATGATCATGGGGTATCATGGTTTTTGTTGGAAAAATGTATTTAACGACTTTTGTTCGCAAATTTTTTTGGATAAATGTGCGTTTAGAACTCAAAATAACCGCTAAAGTGTAGCGAACATTTTGGAAAAAAATTCACAAGTTTATATGAAATTTCTTTAGAAATAAGCAATGTTTTACTGAGATTAGGTCACGTAAAACGCTGTTATGTGACTTGGTTTTGCTGTTCTTAAAGTTTTTTATATGAACTTTTTAATTTTTGTTTGCTAGACCCTAGCGGTCATTTGAGCACCAAATGCACACAACTTGAAAATAAAAATTTCCTGAACAAATGACATTGATTACAAATTTTATTGAAATCCATCGTTAAAATTTCATCGTTGATTTGGGGTAGTGCGTAGAAGGCTGATCTATTCATAACCGAGTAGATCTGAGGATTGAGCGAAGCTGAATTCCTGAGGAGCTATTTTTAGAGAGGGGGGGGAGAGTAATAATCGAGTAGATCTGAAAACGCAATAAACAGCTCCGTAAAATAACCTTTCTGGTCTGAAAAAAGGGCTTAACGGGGTGTCATTTTTTGACCCTATCGCGGGATCTGATTCCATGACTTCATAGTAAGTAAAATCGGGCCCCAGAGGTGATACTTCCACAAAAGGAGGTACAGCAATTGAAGTTATAATACTAGTTAAAAAATAGGGTTGCTAAAATTGAGAAAATTCTCCGATATATTTTCCGTCATACAGGGTGGTCAACAAACCTGCAAATTTTAAAAATTTGTCAAGGGCTTCCGCGCACCGTCTGAAATAAAGATTTTTTGGTATAAGCAAGGATGTTGAACTAACGGTTGTGAGGCCGGTACCGAGTCCTCTCATTCTGCCGTAACCTTAGGTCTAGCTCTCGTAGCATGAGATTAATGCGGCTCGCTCCACAAGGCTAACTCATTAAGTGTTTGCTTCCCATATGTTGCTTGCCTCGAAGCTGACCTTATGACCTAGACTGCAAGCATCCATCCTTGTTACACCAAATTCAATAAAAAAATAGAGACACGATGAAAAAAAAGCAATAAATAAATTTAAATTCAATGGCTGTAACTTTCTAAATCAAACTGGTAAAATCACAATTTTGGTACTAACAAACTCAATTCCTCACACAATTTTAAGCTATCATGTTATACTAGGGTTGGGAATTTATCAGCAGGAATCTATTACCCGTCTGACACCCCTATAATTCATAATTTAAACAATTTCGGGGAAACGAACTTTTCGGGGAAATGAACTTTTCTGGGAAATGATACTTTCGGGGAAACGAACCTTTCGGGGAAATGATTTTTCGGGGAAACGATGCGCGCTCATCTTTTTAGGTATCCGTAGCCTTTCAGGTAGCCTACGTAGCCTTTCAAGTTTGTTCACCTTAAATAGCGCTAAAAGTGGTTAAAAACGATTTTTGGGCAAGGCACACAGGGTGTAGTTTAGCCGAACCGGCCCTGTAAAAAAGCGTATTTGGCTTGCCAATAAATTAGAACAAATAAAACTTCGAATAAACCGACACATCAAGCGGATCCCTAGGGTGCCTTTATATTGAGAGTTGACTGTACCCGAAATGAGAGTCCTGCCGCAACTTCCATTACACAAATAATCACAACATAGATTCTGCATTCTATTTAGTTAGGAAAACATGAAATCTAACCTTTTAGGCAGAGAAATCGAGATTTTACCACAAAATCTTGGTGTGGTAGTTATATAAGACATCTCGAATCGTCACGCGCAGGTACGTATTCATAGTGAAGTGGATAAGAGTTACAGGCATTTACAGGTGTCACAAGTTCAAATCCGGTAAGGAAGCAGCAAATAAAATCTGAAGTTCGGAAAAGGTCCAAATGAAGTTCAGGGCATGTTGCGAATAAGCCAATAAGGGAGGTTAGAGGAGGTTGAAATGAAGATGAGCGGAGGACGAGAGGAGGTTTAAAGGGAGTTGAAAAGAAAGTCGAAATTTTTTCGCTTTTCTAGAGTCATATTTTGAAGTTCATTTGAAGTTCAAAAAAGTTCACTGAAGGCTCAAAGTAATCTTGTATAGTGAAGTCTCTATGTTCAGTTGAAGTTGAACTGAACCTACCGCCGACTTTTTTTTCAATCTGCCATGAAGTTCATTTGAACCTCAAGATTACCTTTTAAAACACGTTTCAGCCTTTTAAATATGAAGTTCAAACAAGGACCAAATGAAGTTCATTAAGGCTCAAAGTAATCTTGTATAGCGAAGTCTCCATGTTCAGTCGAAGCTGAGCTCAACCTACGACCAACCTTTTTTCAACCTACCCTAAAGTTCATTTCAACCTCCACTCCACCTTTTTAAAACCAGTTGAACTTTGTCCTTGGAAGTTCAAACGAGGGTAAATGAAGTTTAAATGAAGTTCAAATGAGCTTCACGACATCTTCATTTCATGTTCTGATAAACTTGCATGTCATCTTTGCTGAACCACTATACTTCCTTATACAAGATTACTTTGAGCCTGCCATGAAGTTCACTTTTTTTTAGCCGTGTATTTTAGCCCTAACTTTATACCAACTTCTCATCTGTATGATAGCTCAAATGAAAGACCAGAACCTTGGCTACATTTTGACACTAAACTTGTAAATAAAGGAGAAAAAAATAAGGTCTGCAGCCAGTGGTAGTCGAACCTGTGACCTAAAGCGATGCGTATATAAAGTTCCCCCTCCCTTTAATAGTCATACCTGATAGTCGTAATGATAGTCATACCTGAATAATTTATGCATAAGAGCGCGCGTTGTTCATGACCTAAATTCCTGATCGATAAAAAGACGCTAAAAAAGTATTTCCTCGATGTCAATAGATACCTGACCCATTGCACCTGAAAAATTGGTAATAAAGAAATCCAGTAGATGATAATGGTAAATAGTATGTGACTTAAAATCACTTTCGCTAGGCAGCCTCTTGTATGAAGTTAACGTGCTCCGACAGTTATGTTACAAAGGCTAGCCATACTGTCTGGAAATGGAGCACGAAAGGCACATAGAAAAGTTACACGGCTGTACTTTTAGCGACTCTGTTGGAATTGTTTTCACCCCGAACCGTGATGGATGTGGCAAATACAGTAATGGAAGGGCGGCCCGCGCACATGCCTAACAATACGACAGCATAGGATCGCCAAAGTCTGTGACTTCCGCATAGAGAAAATGTTCGTATGTGAATAATTCGTTGATTTGATACAGTGATGACCTTTTTATGCCTTATGCAGTCCTAGTGAAATTTAAAAAAGGGTTACCGTAATACTCTAATAACGGAGACCCCTACAGTTAACGTTTTTCAAATTTGCGTTGCTTTTTTAACCCCAATATTTTTTATTTTTCACAACGGAAGACCCTCATTTTGCAGAGCTTCACAAACTCTACAAAATGAGTGGTCGACCGTTTCGAAAAAATAAACAATATTGGGGTTAAAAAAGCAACGCAAATTTGAAAAATGTTAACTGTAGGGGTCTTCGTTTATTAGAGTATTTACGATACCTGACCGGAAACCTGGATAGTGATTGCTGTTGCTGAGGTAAAGAAAAATAAAATTAAACATCGTCGCATAGCGACTGTCCAATCAATTCATAGTTTTTGAGGTGTCGGTGGCCCAACTGTACCGTTTGACTCCTTTAATTACACTGCTCTGAGTTGAGGTCATGAGACGGATCGGTAACCTCCCTTGAATCAAAATTCAGCAACAGCTTTCCCTCTTTGATGCCTGAATGTATCAGCGTCAACACAATCGAAATAATTAACTATAACTAACCATCTACTTCATGAAAAGTAATCTTTGTTCCGTGACGACTTGACCGAGCAAAAAACCTTCCTCGCTCATTCAAACGACCGTCAGCGTGATTCAAGACCTGAAAAACACTAGTAAAATATTTGCAGAGTATCAGAGTAAAACAACCTCAATCACAGCAACCAGATAGATAGCACAGCCAAACGAACACAATCAGCATACCGTATTTCTCTCTAATAACTCACCCTGCTCTAATAACTCACCCCCTCAACTTTGAGAGCCTATACCTCAGCTTGGAACAAATATTTGCAAAGCTGTTTATTGCGTTTTCTTAATTCCCACGAGCTCTACCAATTCCAGTTTTTAAATTTAATATTTTCACCCAAAAATCTCGAGATCGACCTCAAATTATTTCAATTTTCAGTGACCCAAAAAATAATTCACCCGGGTGAGTTATTAGAGGAATACGGTAAGTGCCCTGAGCGACAACCTAAAAGGACGAACAAAAGAAAAGAAATGAACGGCAAATTAGCTTGAAAAGACTTATCGACGCTAGTAGCGAATACCCCCCCCCAACGATTTTTCACTTTTTTACTTTAGTAAAAAGTACCCAAATATATGTCCCAGACCCGGAAAATGTGCGCAAACTCTTCATTAGTCACAACTTCCGTACGCTGGCCTACCCCCAAGCCTAAGGCTAAGCCTAAACTTGTTGTTTGCAAGGGTAGTTACAGCAATTTTTAAAGGTCGGATGCTTGGGGGGGGGGGTATTCGCTACTAGCGCCGACTTATCTAATGCAAAATCCGCAGCAGACTAGCTAATCATTGTAATACGAGTGCGTTTCATGCAAACCTTTTAAACCAGGTAACCTGTAAGTAAACATAAAAACTAGAAAAGACATGCATTCTATATCAAAAACAATTGACTTGGATAAAAAAGCACGTCAAAGAAAAGAATTTGCTTGAAAAGCCAAAATATTTATTTGAAAAAAAACATTTCGTGTCATAATTCCATTGTAGGATTGGTCCCCGGGAATTCAAATATCAACATTTGAATTTGACTGCGTGAACATGCTCCTTTAATATCTAGCTGATGACTCAAATCATTTGAGTCAAATGATGGGCAAGTATGAAAACGCTCAGTCGATAACGGGCAAGACAATTATTTGTTTAAAAAAAATTCCGTTGCTACGAGCAGTGAAAGATTATCGCTCGCAAGCTACGTTTGCTTGTTTGCCTCCCATTATGACTCAGACTCAGTGCTCGCATCGTGCCGGCGCGGCAACTTCCGGCTCGCCGCGGCGGCTCGATTCCGAACCCTGGTCAGAGTCAGTGCTGTAAATTTTGGAATTTCGGCACCGCACGGGCACCGGCCTGGAAAATTTCACACCGGGCACCGCACCGGGCACCGACCTCCAAATTTTGGCACCAGGCACCGCACCGGGCACCGACCTCTAAATTTCGGCAATTGACGGTGCCGGTGTGGCCGGTGCCCCACCGGTGCCATTTACAGCACTGGTCAGAGTGTCGTGGCACTATCTAGGAATAATTATCATTTATCAACCCGATGATGCGTTGAAAATATTTTAACTACAGTCGAAACTCGATAGAGTGTATAACTCAATATAGTGTGCACCTTAACCCGATTTCCAGGGTGTACACTGTATCGATGTATGCCAAGTTTATTTGGTGTTTTTTAGCCAGTCGCAGTCGTTCCAAAGACGGTTAAGAAAATGCTTTCTCGAAATTCTGTGATTTCTAGTGGTCGGAAACTTAGCACAAGTCTTCGAAATTCGCCAAAGACAGCCATGCCAGTGGGTAAAAATCGTTCCTACCCCATCGCAGGCAAGTCTCCAGCTGTAAAAGAAATGAAAGATGCATTTGAGCAAATAAAATCGGGTATAGTCACAAAGTGGTTTTGTTTTTACTGCATTTTTGGTGTTTTGTAGGCGACAACATCTTCGTGCACGCAATTGCAGCTACTCCACACCTCTTTTGGATGGTTTGGGCAATCACGTGAAAAGAGAATAACCTCGAGAAAATCAAGTTGCATCATCTCCATCTTGAAGGGCCTACAAGTTGGACAAAGCCAGATGTCCGAGGTATAACACACATAGCAAACAGTCTTCCCAACTTCCTTTTTAGACCGTATCCGTTCCAATTCCTGTTCACTGGTGCCAACCTTCGTGAAGCTATCAGGGATGGTAAATTAAAAACATTGCTTGTTTTATGAGTTTCGACAGGTGACTTTTTAAGGTTTCGCTGACTTCAATTCGTGTTTCTTGCAAGAGTTGCCGCTTTTGTTCAGGTTTTTCTCGGATTTTTCTTTCAACGAGTAGGCCTGCTGATAAATTTTTTAGAAAGGTGCCATCAAGTTGAATGCTGCGCTTATTAATGTGTCTCCTCCTGATGCCAATGGATACTGCTCGTTGGGTACCAGTTGTGAAGCTGCGCCAGCCGCAATTGAACATGCTGACTTTATCATCGGTATTTTGTTCGTATGCCGACTTTGGGATTCTGTTGTTTTCGAAGCTGACTTTTAGCTATGGCTAACAGCAATGTGCCGCGTACGTTTGGTGATGGTCTGATCCACTCTTCTCACATTGATGTTATCGTGCATCAGGACTTTCCATTGCATGTGCGTAATTTCGGCCAAGTCAGTGAGGTGGAAACTAAGATCGGACAGTTGATTGCGGAAAACCTGGTCGATGATGGATCCACTTTGCAAATGGGTCTGATTCTTTTCCCTGTTAAATTTTAATCTTTTTCAACTAATTACAGGGATTGGAGCCGTTCCGGATGCTGCTTTGGCCGCATTGAAGAATCACAGAGACTTGGGTATCCACACTGAAATGTTTTCGGATGGAATTTTGCCTCTTGTGGAATGCAATGCTATTACCAATTCAAAGAAGTTCCATCATCCCGGCAAGATGTCTGTTTCGTTCGTCTATGGATCTAAGAAGCTGTACGACTTTCTGCATGATAATCCTTTCGTCAACTTGCTCGGTATTTGTTTTGTGTCATGTTCGATTGCTGTGAATTATAGTCATTTTAGACGTTCAGTGGGTTAATGGTATTTTTACGATTATGGACGTCCATTACCTTTTGAATTACTGTTTGTTTCAGATCCGGCTGTAATCCGTCAGAATCCTAAAGTTACTGCGATTAATTCTGCAGTAGAGGTGGATTTGACTGGACAGGTTTCCGATTTCTAATTTTTAACCTTGGGTTGTTCTGTTGTTTAAAGGTCGTGGCAGATTCCGTGGGCACGCGCTTTATTCTCTGGCTTTGGAGGACAAGTTGTAAGTTATTTATTCAAAGTTAGATTAATTTGGAATGTATATACTGTTGCCTAGGATTTCATCAGAGGTGCTTGGATTGGAAATGACGGTCAGTTTTATTTAGAAATTGATGTCTATATTCTGATTCTATTTAAACAATTCTGTGTTTTTTCCAAGGCTTGGGTAAGCCGGTAATTGCACTTCCGTCCTCTGCTAAGAATGGGCAGTCTAAAATTGTGCCGTATATTCAAGAGGTTGAGTCTTTTGTGAAGACGTTTGAAAAATTACTTTTAGTAATTTAGGGTGCTGGCGTGGTAAGTTTTTGTGCAATAGAATTTTTTGTGTTACGTGTTTCATAGAGCACTATCGTAAAATTTCAGGTGACCTCACGAGCTCATGTGCATTACGTCGTTACCGAATATGGAATCGCACAGCTGTGGGGCAAGAACATGCGTCAACGTGCCTATGAACTGATCAAGATCGCGCATCCGAATAATAGAGAAGCCCTTGAGAAAGCTGCATTCGATCGCCTCAAAGTGATGCCTTCATCTGATTGAAGAGAGTGAATCTCTACCTTTATGGCTATGAATAAACAGTGCGTATTCGATCTATTGTAAAAGCTAGTGTGAGCTAATTCATGTAATAAAGTTGGTGCGGTGGTGATAAGAGCGTTTGCTATCCTCTGCCAAGTTCAACTTATACATTTCTTTTTTGTCAAAACTAGGGTTGGCGAAGGATCGGATTCTTCGATTCGAAGAATCGAAAAGTCGATTGAAGTCGAAAATTTTCGAAGAATCGGATCGGATCGAAAGTCGAAAGTCGTTTTTTTTCGAAGAATCGACTCGGATCGAAAGTCGAAAATCGTTTTTTCGAAGAATCGACTCGGATCGAAAGACGAAAATCGTTTTTTTCGAAGAATCGACTCGGATCGAAAGACGAAAATCGTTTTTTTCGAAGAATCGACTCGGATCGAAAGTCGAAAATCGTTTTTTTTCGAAGAATCGACTCGGATCGAAAGACGAAAATCGTTTTTTTCGAAGAATCGACTCGGATCGAAAGTCGAAAGTCGGAATTTTCCGAGTTTTCGACTGAAAAAGTCGAAAACGAAGAATCGCTTCGCCAACCCTAGTCCTAACATACGTTGGCCAACCTTTCCTAAGTCTAAGTGTACAAAAAATCAACAAGGGGGGGGCTGTACCAAGGTAAAAAACTGTCGCCCTCTTGAATAGGGACACGATATTTGTGGTCAGAAGATCTAAAAAAACCCACATACCTTATTTCCTCTAAGGCTGTAAGTAGTTTTCCCGTCAAATTATTCTTTTACCCTGTCAAATCATAAAAATTTGTTTCTTTTGAGTATTTCTTAAACTTTTCTTTCCACCTTTTCAAAGTTTTTATACACCATGTAGCCCGGGATCTCAGCTTTTCAACCAGCCATTAACTAACTCACTGAGATATTAAAACGTTAGAGAAAAAAGTCCTTTTTATAGCACAAATTTTTTGAAAATTTTTTTCATACAAAGACTTTTTTCTCCAACTTTTTGAAATCTCAGAAATGCATTCGATAGCTTGTTAGATTTTTACATTAGATATTACATTTTTACGATTTGACGGGGTAAAAGAATAATTTGACGGGGTAAAACAATTTGAGCCTTTCCTCTAATTGCCGCCCCTCTCTAACTTCAAGTGGTCTGAAAATCCTGTTTTCATTTACTGTTTGAGCTGTCTAAATAGTGCCTGCAATCGATTTCGAAAATCTAACAGGCACTTTTTACACAGCTCAAACAATAAACTAAAAGATGAGTTTTGAACCACTTGAAGTTTGAAAAAATTGCATGCTTCTAATTGCCGCCCCAGGGCGGCAATTAGAGGAAATACGGTAGTTTAACTTTATAGTCGGTTTAAATGATTTCATATGCAATACTTATGTCTTTTATTGGCTCGATTCTAAATTTACGGATAACTCTTGAGCATACCGTATATCTTCTAATAAAAGCCCACCTTCTAATGAACGCCCATGTCCCGAGGGGTGTTGAAAAATAAAAGCCCACCTTCTAATAAACGCCCATGTCCCGAGGAGGGTTGAAAAATAAAAGCCCATGGGCTTTTAATAGAAGACATACGGTAATTTTATTTGAAGATCAGCATGTTAATGATTTTTAGAAATATTCCATGCTGAAAATGGTGTCGAAGGACAACTATGGGAGCACTGCGTGGATAACACACAATGTCGAAGTGGCTTATTTTGCAAAAATTTCTATGGTTTTCCAGGTGGTTACTGCATGCCAACATGAATATATACCAATATTTCAAAAAATCAAGAAAACTTGTTTTCTTCAACTGTGCTTTTTAAATAAAAACCGTTTATTTTAAGTAACATTTCATTTTATTCTTCAAAAGTAAGGCTTATAGACTTGGGTTGAGATGCGCACACGCGTGGCACACATCGCTTTTTTAATGACCAGAAATTGAAGATAGTATTTAGAAAATAGTATTTTGACCATAGCCGTAAGGTATACCCTAAAAATCTAGTGCTCGTGAAAACTCAAAAAATACTCCGTGCAAAAGAGATTTGTGCGAAAAAAAATTTATTTAAACTTTTAATTGCAAAAATGAAGATTGAATATACATTATAATTAAATTATTATATGAAATGTTAAAAACGATTTATTTCCATTTGTCAAGCAAGAACTATTTTCCATAAGCACTCTAGGCTGTTCGAAATTGTGGACTCTGGTGTAGTTGAACTTGTCCTGCAAAAAAAAACTGAAAGATTATTAAATGTTTTATATTTTTTTTCGTGACACAAAACACATTAAGCTACAGTCAAACCTTGATAATTCGCCTCCCCAAAAGTTCGTTCCCGCCTAGGGTCCAACACTTTTTACCCCGATTTCTGAATATTTTTGCTAGTTCTGTTTTTACAGTCTGGTCGCAAATATCGTGAGGATTCCGATTTTGCCGATCGTTTTTCAGAATTATGAAAAAAAATCTCTAAAAAAGCAAAACCTCGATAAACCGCCACCCTATTTTCAAAAAAAGGGTGGCGGTTTATCGAGGTTTTGCTTTTTAGATATTTTTTTTCATAATTCTGAAAACGATCGGCAAGATCGGAATCCTCACGATATTTGCGACCAGACTGTAAAAACAGAACTAGCAAAATATTCAGAAATCGGGGTAAAAAAAGTGTTGGACCCTAGGCGGGAACGAACTTTTTGGGAGGCGAATTATCAAGGTTTGACTGTATGGCTTTTAACAGTGAATGCGTTTTTGGGGTGTTTTATGGGGTGTTTTATATTTTTTTGATGAAGTTTTTTTCATTAAACTTTTATAAATTAAAGATGGAAATGAATCCAAGCTATAAATTTAATTGATTTAAAGGGGCATACTCGTCGCCGATGGAATATTTTGAAAAGTGGGTACCAGTGAAATTCAAACGATAATTAAATGTCGTGTTTTAGTAAAAGTCAAAAAAATATTACTTCCAACGGAATCGAACCGACGACCGACTCCCACAGTATGCCAACGCTTTACCGCTGAGCCACCACAGAATATGAAGTGCACCCCCCCCTCCAAAGAGTGTTTTTCTCTAAATTAAAATCTTTCATTTTCACTTATTTCATACCTTTTGCACCAACATACCAAGTGTATTTGGAATAGCACGCTCCACATTGCAATGCATTTGGGTGAAAAAAGTCAAGGGAACCGAAAATGAGAGACTTGCAGAGAAGTACTCTTTGGAGGGGTGCACTGCAATTTTTACGCTGAGTCACCTATACTGTGAGGTATTCCAATCATTTTTAATTATATATTGCCGGAAGAGTACTCAACAAATTTTAATTTCAAAATAATTATTTTTTGAATTTCACTGATATTCGTCTTTCAAAATATTCCCATCGGCGGCGAGCGGGCCCCTTTAAGAGACATAATCTGTAATTTTGAAGGTTTTGTGGCACCGTGTTTTTTTCGACTTTTTTTCTACCGTGCATGTTACATACCAAACGACTCCAAATTTAATGCCGAGCAATATGTTATGGGAGGCCAACACCCATATATGCTGAAAATTTTGAGTTATGGCCTTTTATAGTGAAGTCGTTTTTTTTCAACCACCAAAAATGACTTCCTTCCTTAAAATGGACAGGAGTGGTCTGTAATGTATATGCTCATCTCCGTGTTTGGGCTCATTTTACTCGGCTTGAGCAGCTCTACAAGATGGCTGTGAAAATTCATCAAAAAGTGTGAAAATTTTAGACGTTTGGTCAATTTAAAGAAAATCACTAATTTTTATTTATGTTTTTTTTCTCAAAAAGTGCGATTTCACCCATGACGCTACCGAGGCTGAAGTTCTGAAGTTGGGAAGTCGGGCGAATTTTGACTAGAATCCACAGGGCCCACCAAGGCAAATTAAAAAAAATTCAGTACAGTCAAGCCTCGATGGGACCTCAACGGGACCACCCCATGGGACCGATCCGAGGGTGGCCGATTATCGAGGTGGCGGTTTAGCGGGGGTAAACTTTGTTGAGTTTCTCTGACGGCCAACCAAATCGAGATTATCGAGGGTGGCGGTTTAGCGGGTGGCAGATTATCGAGGTTTGACTGTATCACAACTTGAAAATCTGACACCGGATTCGTGTTCAGCATGGTCAATTTGCATGTGAAACTGCTCTTAAAATTCGAAACTCAGTGTCGAATTTCCAAATCCTCTCAAGACAAAATGGTGCTTTTTTCGCTAAATCGAATGGTTTCCGTCTTGAGAAGAATTTAATATTTGACACTGAGTTTCGAATTTTTGAGAAAAAAAACATGAATAAAAATTAGCGATTTTTCTTTAAATTGACCAAGCGTCCAAAATTTTTACACTTTTGATGAATTTTTACAGCCATCTTGTAGAGCTGCTCAAGCCAAGTAAAATGAGCCCAAACACGCTAATGAACATATACATTACAGACCACTCGTGTTCATTTTAAGGAAGGAAGTCATTTTTGGTGGTTGAAAAAAACGACTTCGCTATAAAAGGCCATGACTCAAAATTTTCAGCATATATGGGTGTTGGCCTCCCATAACATATTGCTCGGCATTAAATTTGGAGTCGTTTGGTATGTAACATGCACGGTAGAAAAAAAGTCGAAAAAAACGGTTTTTTCAGCTTAAGTAGAATAAAATATGTTAGAATAGTTTTTAACTTAGTCTTCTTCAAGTTTTTTTATTGGTCCCACAAGGCAGACAGTCAAATTTTGGTCAAATTTACTGTGCCTTGTTCACTAAGCTGTGCAAAAGGAGCCTCCATATGAATTTTCGATCAAAAGTCTCGCTATAAACCTTGAAAATGAACTTGTTTTCGTATTTTCAACCCTCCAAGCCTCCTAAGATCTTTAAAAATCTTACTAACCTTCAAAAATTTGCCATATCTCCGGTAGATGCCAATGATGCACATGATTGAAGCAGCACACATGTGAAATAGAATAGCGGTAAGATATATCCAAAAAGGGCCTAGTATGGCTTCAAATCTCTTCTCATCCACAAAATAAGCAGCTGGTGATGCGGCTCCGGTGGTCGATGTTAGTGTGGCCTGTTTATTTGTCCTGGTGCCAAAGGCCATAATAGCTACTAGAAGGAATGCTATGAGATCAGACACCACTACTAGTCCAGCTAGCAAGCTGATTTGAGCTGTTATTAGTAGATCTTGTTGCATAAGTACACCAATCAGCTGGAAAAGTTAATATTTGTAGACTTGGGTAGGTGTAAGGTGATTGGTGCGTATTTTATAATGTTTTGTAAATCATTTTTGAATGACTCCTAAGTAATTTTTAAATGCGAAAAGCTGAAAAAAATACTTTGCTCACATTTTCTTACAAAAAGACTGATCTAAAAAAATCGACTGAAATTTGATTTTTTGCATTGGACGACCAAGGTAATCAAGTTTTCGGTCAAATTTTTGTCAATATATTTTTCAAAAGAATTGATTTTTTATCAAGTGCTCTGATTTTACACTGGTGTTTTTTTACCAGAAACCACTTACTGCACAAACGATGCCAATCACATTTACACAAATTACAAAGACCACAGCCGGTCGAAAAATCTCGACTGCATTAATGAAGCTGCTTCGCTCCAGTAAGTAGTAGAGAATAGACAAGGTTATTACAAATATAATCTAGATCCAAATTTTTACAATTTATTATTTTACAGGTTTTATGATATAACCTGGAGTGTTGTGGCCAAATAAACCGCATTAGTAACGTGAAGCAGTTCACAGCAAGCTGGTGGGTAGTATTCTATTGAGTCGTCAATAAATATTTCCTTTAAATTATAGATTTAAAACATTTTAAACGTTACAAATTACCTTTCTGTCTGTTGGGTTTAGCTCCATTTTTAGCGTTATTAAATACTGAGGCAAAACAGTACCCTAAAAAGGTTCTTTTTTCTTTTTATAATGTCAATTTTCTCAAAGGCCCATTGAAAAATAAAATAAAAAATAAATAATACAGTCCACTCTCGATATAGTGTAGGTGAACAAAGTTGCACTTGGGTATCTGTCATCAGAAACATCACAAGGATTCCGATTTAGCCGGTACTTTTTTTGTAAATGGCAACATTTTTACCAAAAAAGACGCGCTATTATCGATATAGTGTATCCTTTTTTGGAAATAATGCTGCACTATATTGCACTATATTGTAAGGGGCGGGTCTTTTCGGCAAAACTGTTGCTATTTACAAAAACGACTGGCAAAATCGGAATTTTTCCGATGTTTTTAATTAGAATGACAGTTAAGATTTGATAAAAGTTTTCGAAAATAGAGGTAAAAAAGTGACGTGACCCCCAAATAACCTCCAACCCCCCCCCCCCCCCATCAAATAACTCTCCTCAAATAACTTCCCCTAAATTCAAAATAGTTTTTGTCCTGGAAGGAAAATGAATTTTTTTAATGGAAACAAGTTGTTGTACCCGGCCAAGGGGTTGGCCGCTCCGCGGCCAAGACCAGCACACTCCACATTGCGGAAATATGTATGTTACAGCTCAAAAATTTCATTTTTCCTTCCAGTACAAAAATATTTTGAATTTAGGGGGTTATTTGAGGGGAGTTATTTGGTGGGGGGGGGGGGTTATTTGGGGGTTTCACGTAAAAAAGTGTTGGACCCTGGGTGGAAACGAACTTTTTGCACCTACACTATATCGAGAGCAGACTGTACGTATAACAAGAATTTTTTTAATAACCCATATGAACGTGGTTTCATAAAATAGCCAATATGCGATTTTCAATCGAATTAATCTCATACCCACTACAAAAAAATTAGTGAGAAAGGTTTGTAAATTATTGAAAAGCAAAAGAATACCTAGGCATATTTTAAATATGCGACAAAGGTTTTTAGTACTTCATTAACCTTTTATCCCGACTTTCCAGGTTATGGGCCGATTAGAAATTGCATATTGGCTATTCAATGAGACCAAAATCTTCAAGCCAGGAAGCCTTCAGAAGTGCTTTTTTCAACAAGTTCATTAAGTTTTTTTTTTCATATAAATAAAATGAGATTTTTCATAACAGCAAAAAGATCAAAGAAAAAAGTGCGAAAATTGGAAAATGTTTATTCTTAAAAAGCGATTGAAAGCAACAAAAATATTTTTGCTTTTAGTTGCTTCCTGAAATATATATTATTCCAGTTCAATGGAGCTGGGAAATTTTGTGTGTCATGCGCAGGATTATAACTCTGAATCAAAATAATTTTTGTGAGGTGACTAAATAAAAAAAATATTTTGAAAAATAAAATCATTTTCAGAAAATAATAAAAATTTTACTAGCTAGATAATAAAATAGCGTTCCTGTCTTGAATACATTGATCCATTGAACTTTTTGAGATTTGTGAAAGGTTTTTAGACATTGCCTACTCCAAATAATTTCTCTATTTGTCGCGCTGACCCAATTTCCGCATTGTCAAGGGATAACATAGAATGAGAGCAGAGTAGCTACTACTTCTTGTTGTTATTCTTCCTGTTCTTCTTGTTCTCTGTTTGTGTCTGCTCTGGTCAATAAATACCTCTTCAAAGAAAGAAGATATTGAGGTGACTGGTGCTGACCTTTAATCAATCCGTGACAATTTTTTTCGGCATTGTTTTTAAATATGTAGAAATTTTTCAAGCTTTTGATTCTCTTTGGGCAACAGTCGTCGCCGACAACGAGAATTTCACACGTTTGAATGCGCGCGGGACAATTTTTTTATTATTTGTTGTTTTTGGATGCAATAGAGAAAGACAATCAAGTTACATGTTAGCGCAGTGGTAAAACGTGTTCTTGAATATTTTCGCAATAAAAGTGGTGTCCTGCGCCTGTATTTTTAAAACTCACACTCGGTTTTTTAGTGTGAGGTTGCTTCACATGCCTTTTTTCATGTTTTTGTTTTTGTATCTCAGATGTTTTTACACCATTTTGTAGCTGAGATTTTCTCTATCGATTCAATGGTCGGACATCCTGATTTTCTAATTACAGTCAACTCTCGATACAGTGTACCTTCGATATAGTGTAGATCTCGATATAGTGTATATTTTTTCAACCTCATTTAGTCAGCTCTTAGCCAAACTGACTTACAGTGTACCCTCGATATAGTGTAACCCGCGATATAGTGTATACTTTTCTGATCCCCACGAGCTACACTGTATCGAGAGTGGACTGTATCGTCAAATTAATTCTCGTTTGAATTTCGCTGGTACCCGCCTTTCAAAATATTCCCATCGGCGACAAGCATGCCTTTTAATGAGGATGTTCGGCCGAGAAAAATCTCAGCTACAAAACGGTGCAATAACAAAAAACATGAAAAAAGTTATGCGAAGTAAGTGTGAAGCAAAGTGTGAGTTTCATAAACGCGCATTCAAACGTGTGAAATTCTCGTTGTCGGCAACGGCTATGGTCTTTAAAAATATTTTCTTTAGTTCGGTATTTCTTCGAAAGTACAATACTTTCAATATTTAGTACAGTCAACTCTCGATACAGTGTACCCTCGATATAGTGTATATTTTTTCAACCTCATTTAGTCAGCTCTAAGCCAAACTGGCTTATAGTGTAACCCTCGATATAGTGTAGATTTTTTCTGGTCCCCAGCCTACACTATATCGAGAGTTGACTGCAGAAAACATAAATGATTACCGGGCACTTGTGCACTTGGGGGTGGGGCCTTTTTGGTTAACTGTAGATATGGTTTAAATGTCTCCTAAGTAATTTTTATAAGCCAGAAACGATAGAAAAGTTGTTTACTAACAATTTTCGCACTAAAAGTGAAGTTCTTAACAAAAAAGTTAGTTACCAAAGATTGACCAACTGCCTTGGTCCGCCAAGGTAATTAAACCAAAAAGGGAACCTATACATATCGTATTTTCTCTATTAAACGGGCCCTCTCTAATAAACGGGCCCCTCGACTTTGAGGACTCATATCTGAGCCAGAGTAAACATTTTGCAAATCTGTTTTTTGCGTTTTCTTAACTCCCACGAGCTCTACTGATTCCACATTTTAGAATTTGGTTGAGCACCCAAAAATCTTGAAATTGACCTCAAAATTTTGCGATTTTTATGGGGTTGAAAAATAAACGGGCCGGCCCGTTTAATAGAGAAAATACGGTATTTAAAAAACCAAAAAAGATAAAAGTTGAACATAGTTTTGTTAGCTGGGCCTACTGCATAAAGAAACTCTGGTATGCATATTGTTTTTATGCATCCAGAGTTACTTCGAGTGATTGGTGTCTGAGGTATGTGGGTGTGCGCATCTCAACCCCAAGCAACCAAGCCCCCTGCGCCCCGAAGGGGGCGCATGGTGCTTGAACTTCACTTTTAGTGCGAAAACATGATTTCGAGAGACACTCTTGATCATACATGCATTAAAACTCTTTTTGCCCAGCTCCAGTGACCAAAACGTGATAGAATACCTTAATATACGATATTTTACCTTGGGGGACCAAGGCAGTTGGTCAACCTTTGGTAGCCAACTTTCTTTTTAGAACTTCACTTTTTAGTGCGGAAATTGTTAGGAAACAACTTTTTTTATCGTTTCTGGCGTATGAAAATTACTTAGGAGAAGTTTAAACCATATTTACAGTTAACCAAAGAAGGGGCCCCTTAAGTGCACAAGTATCGATTACCGTATTTACTCTAATAATAGCCCCGGGTCACTAATTTTCCACCCCACCCCCCCAACCCCCCCTCCTAGGGGGTCACTTTTAGAGGGGGGCTACAATTAGAGGGAGGGGGCTACTATTTTTCAACCCTTGACAAAAAAAAATCGAAATGAAATCCGAACAAAAATCAAAATTGAAAACGAGAATTAACAAATAAAATGCCGTATTCTCCCTAATAGAAAGGGATCTTATATTTGAAAAACACTCTCAAATAGAGAGGCAGAATCGAGGGGACTGAAAATGAAGGGACACTCTTAGTCATTTCATCTGCGCCTTTTTTAAACAATATCTTCATCTTAATAAGTTGATTTTTGGAAGCTGCATGATTAGTGAAACGTCAGATATCTTCTGTGAGTCTGTGTTTAAGGTTAAGAATCTCTATGCTGAAAATAGATTGATAATAGTTTTAGTCTTAACGCAGTTTTCATGGCAACTCTTGTACAGGGTGCGACAAAAAAATCAAACACTTTTGAAAATTTTTGTCAAGGGCTCCCGCGCACTGAAATAAGGATTTTTTTTACCGCACACTGTAGTGAATAAATTTGCTTTGCCAAAGAGTGAAGATAGTACCATTGATTGCTACAAAAAGGACGGGAGATTCCAGGACTTTTGAGCTATGAGAAAAAAATAGCTCAGCTATCAAAAGTAATTGGTCTGGAGAATGAATGAGAGTAATGAGTCAATAGAGTGTTAAGTTGATTGTCTGTTTTGACAAAAAAAAATTGTCAGGTGCATTCGTAGCTGATATGACTTTTTCGGTACTTTTTTTAGAAAGTTGCTCAAGATTTTAAAAGACATGCCGATATCTCGAGAAATAAAAGGATCCCCTCTGTATTAGAAAGGCAGAGATCGAGGGCGCTTAAAAGTAAAGGGGCACGACCTTCTATTACAGAGAATAAGATAATTTTATTGCGCCACCATGGCTTAATTTATCTCATTGCCTCATTGTATCTAAAACGAATCATAGTTAAAACAATATACACTGTTTTAGACCTTAAAAATTATGTACCCACTATAAAGGGGAGGGGCTATTATTAGAGGGGGGTCACTATTTTTCAACCCCCTGCTTGGGGGGGGGGGTCACTATTAGAGGGGGGGGGGGTGCTACAATTAGAGGGGGGGGGGTGCTACAATTAGAGGGGGCGGCTACTATTAGAGTAAATACGGTACACTATTTTTCCGGCTATGACAAAAAAACAGTATACTTTCCACATTCATAGCCTCTAAAAGTGGTAGAACACACCTTTATGGCCACGAAATGTCCCTTATTTAGATAAAAATTTTAGAAATGTTATCAGTAAGATGGAGAGAATTCAAATACGATTTTTTAGCTATCTTTATGATATATTTTATTGAATAATTGGTACTTTCTTGTTATCCCGCTTGATTTTACAAACTTTTGTCAATATTTTGTCGCACTATTTTTATACCTTTTCGGTAAGAATTTTGCACGTTATGGTGATCGAGACTCGACTGTAGTATGAATTGCGTTGTGTTATGTTGAGAGTTATTGTGTTACGTAGTAACAAAATGTTGATTTTGGACTCATGTAAGAATTTTGAAAAAATTCGTAAAATCAGGCCGGGATAACAGGAAAATACCGAATAATCAAAGTTATTTGTTCCTTGGATTCTTTATTGGGATGACAAAATGGGCTGGAAGGGGTCACTTTGACACCCAATATACGAAAAAGTCCAACAGCAAAGTTACCATGGCCAACAAGAACAGTGCTAGTCGAAAAAAGATAAGTCGCATTGTCATTAATAAGTCACCTTGTAAATTCGGCTGCACATCTATCTAGCCTTGAGGAAGCTTTTATCGAAGGTTATGACAGCGCGTCTCAATATTAATGTTGTCAATAGTAAGAACTGTAGCGCTTTATCACCGGTAAACATTCAGCTATCCAAAGATGGGAATTTTGTAAGAACTTTAATAAGGTAATTTGTATTTGGGTTTCTAAAAAACAGCGGGCCGCCAATACATTTTTTGTCTAAAATATGATAACAAACCTTCTTCTAAACAATATTTAGCTGTTGAGTACTTTGCGAACACTTTTGTAGCCATAACGGCCGTTAATCTGGCATGGGGTCTACTATTAAATTGAACAACCACCAAAAATTCCAAAAAGCTTTCAAATGAGTGAAAATTGTTAAATATAGAATCCTTATCACTTAAAAGAAGTCTTTTTCTTACATTTTAGATAAAAAAAATTGCAGATTAGGCCTTGCTTCTTCTTCAAAATAATGAACTGCGAAGATTTGTGAAACAAGCACATGCCGAATTTCAAATTACAAAAATCGGCCCTATATGTATTCAAGAGAGCACCTAAAAAATGCCTTGGTCCTGTTGTTTCTTTTGCACAAAAATGTTGAAAAGGTGGTTGTCCCCCTGTTCTTTATTTAACACAATTTTGTTTCTCTCAAAATATTGTTATTTTTTAGGCTTTATGCTTAGGCAAGGCTAGGCCAGTGTATGTTAAGAGAGACCCGAACATGCTGTTTGATGCTTAAACAAGTGAGAAAAACATGTTTGAGTTTGTCCTAACATACCCTGGCCTACCCTTGCCTATGCTCAAATCAGCTTGGGGGACCAAGACAATTTTTTTTTGACATTTTACACGAAAATTTTATTTTGCTTGAAAATCATTAAAAGTGTTTATGAATAGTTTTTGAGACCACAAGAAAATTATTTTTTGCAAAAAAGCAACAGGGTGACCAAGGCATATTTTTTTGGCGTACCCTCAAAAACAGGCCGAATTTCAAATTACAAAAATCGGCTGGAACACATATAGAGCCCGAAAATCCCCCAATACGGTCTGTAAATTATAAAAATGTTCATTGTTTCGCTTTTCTTTTGTTTGTAATGTAATAATGTTGTGTTGCAAAACCAATTCTGAAAGAAATATTTTTTATCCAAATATATATCGATAGACAAGCTTCTACTGTAACAAAAGAATCCACACATAGACTTTAGAGTCACTACAATAAAAACAAATAAAAAAAATAGTGTGAACAAACAAGCATTTTCCGTCAAAACAACTAATAAATTAAAAAAATATATAAAAAAGAAAGAACAGGACTAATTTATTTGGTGCATATAATTGTGGTAGTAGATGGTAAATAACACACAGAACACGAAATTCGAAAAACAAACAAGCAAAAATACAGCTTTATATATTTATTGTACAATCGAATACATTTGTCGGACGTGCACTACAAAAAAATACAGTAAATTAACAAAAAAAAATCACATTTTAATAATCAAATCTCTTTGAACATCAAGCCATTTTTGGTGTGTGGTGAGAAAAATTGAAAAATAGAATAATAAATAGAAATTTTTGTTTACTTTTTTAACTATGAAAGAAAAGCTAGGGATTTTTCTACTATTTTACTACGGTTTACCAATGTTTTTTTGGAAGAAAATTTAGAAGGCACAGGCACACTGAAAGAAAAACTACAATGTTTGTGGAAAAAGAGTGAAGAAAGACAATTGAAAATTGGTGATAAAACGTTTTCAGATTTAGAATGTGTTTTGTTTAAATTTATAAGAGGGTGGCTGTTTTAATGATGATCTGTTTTTCATCTGGTCAGATGTCAAGGCCTCCAGTAGTTTGCAAATTTCAGTTACAAGATAGAAAAGTTTAGTGGAAAAACCCAAATATTTAATTTTTTGGTTTAGGGCATCCGAACTTTTGAATACTGGGAGCCGTTTTTCGATTAATCCTACAGATCATGATTCAGACTATTACGTTAAAAGGCTTGAGAAGTATGGTTTAGTAGAGAACAAGCTTAAGAGTTCATTGTTGAAAGGGCAGAGTTAGGAGCGGAAGTAATCAACAACAGAGAATCTAAAAGGTGCAGAGAACATCAGCTTTAATGAAATCAATTTCTAGGTGCTAGTTTGCAAATGGAAGTTTAGGTTCTATACCAATATGGGGGATGGGGGATCTATTCCATATATATTTGGTGCCAAAATATGCCTTGGTCCCAGTTTTACAGATGAAACGAAAAAATTGTTTTTTTTTCTTAAATCATAATTTCTTTTTGATCCTTTTTATAATGATTAAAAATCCACTGCAAACCAGCAGTCATGATATAAACGACAAATAAGGATAAAAAAATGAAGCAATCACATTGAACACGCCAGTAAAAAAGCAACAAAACACACTGCAAACAAAAAATCTCGCGAAGTTTTTAATGTGATTTTTAAAAGAAACTGTAAATCTCGTAAATACTCTAATAGCATGGCAACCACTAATTCAAAATCGTGTTCTTGGCATTGTGTTTTTTTCCTATTTTTTGAAAACTATTCTCAGGTAAGTTACCACTTAAAGTGCAGTCAATAGTATGATCTATAATTTCAGTAGTAACTTGCCTCGGGTCATCAACAAAAAAGCAGGTAAAAACACAAAAGCATAAACGCGACTCTAAATAAGGCAAGGCTCTATAAGAGAAAATACGGAATTTCAATTCTAATAAAAATGATTTTTACAAAGAGTTTCGCAAAGTTTTTTCGTTACACAAAATATTTTGAACAAAAATTTGGCGTATTTTCAGACTTTGGAAGACAAGCGTGGTGGACAAAAAACCAGCGTTAGAGCTTGAATTATCTGAGAATTGCTCTCCATTGATCCAGAATCAAAAAATGTTTTTAATGAACATAAATTAACTAATTGAAAATTAGTCACTTCATATTCAAACATATTTTTGTTAAGGATTAGAGTGAAATTCTTAAAGCTAACAAGCATTTTCAGGTAATTGGGCAAGCTCTTCCTAGCTAGTCTAGTCCCGCTTTTATGTGGTATTAATAACAGCAATCAAAATAACAAAAACAGCAAGCAGGTAATACAAACAAAGAACCAGACCGAGTCAAAGTGTCGTCCAGAATATCCAATAAACAGAACTCGGGTCTTCCAACAGCAAAAAATGGTTTTTTCAATCCCTGCAGTTACAATCCTTAGCCCTGCTAGGAAAGCTTTAGGCTTGCTCCCTTTTTTGTTTTTTTTTAATTTTAAAAACGGAAAAATCTGCAAATACATCAGCAGGGAGGACCAAGGTCAAAAAGCCCCATCCAACAGAGAAGGAGTTTTTCGCATTGATCCACCTGTTAATTTTTTATTGCTATTTTTAGGCTTTGGCAAGAGTAGGACAGCGTATGTTAGGGCAGACTCAAATATGACTCTAAGATATGTTTGAGTGCAGCTTTTGGTGTTACTACACTTACCTAAGCCTGAAAAAATCAGCAGGGGGACCAAGGAAAAAGAGACCACACTTTATAGGATAGGGCCAAAAAGTCTTAGTAGTTTAGAAAGGCTTAATTCTCAGTAAAAGCCGATTTTTAACGATTGAAATCTTGGTTAGGGCTAAAAATAGCTGAATGTCTAAATTTGGAGAATGGAGAATCCGTTCTCGTTTTTCCCTTGGTAAAAAACGGACAATACTTTTTGGCGCAAATCCAATTTTTTTTGGCGCAAATTTTTGTTTTGCGTAATTAGATTGAAAATTTTCAACTTTTTAAAAAAATTTTAACATCATCGTGTAGCCCTGCTCTTCTAGTTTCTGATGAGATATTATTTATTGCATCATATTTAAAAAACGCGATATAAAAAGGTAAAAGTATGAACCAAATTAGATCAACAATTTGGTTCATACTTTTACCTTTTTGTATTTTATTTTTGAAAGATGATGCAATATATGATACCTTATCAAAAACTAGAAGAGCAGGGCTACACGGTGATGTTAAAACTTTTCAAAAAAGTTGAAAATTTGCAATCTAATTACGCAAAACAAAAATTTGCGCCAAAAAAAAAGTGGATTCGCGCCAAATAAAAGTGTTTTTGCGCCAAAAAAAGTATTGTCCGTAAAAAACAACAGAGGAAAAACGGAAACTGATTGTCCATTAGTGACTTAAATTTTTATAGGTAGCCCAATTTTAAAAGTGACCATTTTTAAGGATTGTAATTGCAGGGAACAATTGAGCAGCTTGGAGCGAGTGTAGAAACGCCTCATCTTAGATTAAAAAAAACAGCACAACGGCTGGGAAACAGAGTGCGCTAACACTAGACAGCACAGCAGACAGCAGAAGTGGGGAGGAGGACAGATACGTTCAGCCAAGAGATCAAGGACTGTTCTGTGGCGTCAACAATGACTTTTGACAATATTTGACACAAAAATACACAAAATATGTGAAGAACTAAACTAACCCAGAACTAACCAAATTATTAATCCAAATAGTTACAAGTGTAAAACACAACAATAAAAATGTGAATATATTAAATGAAAGACTTTTTTTTGATAACATTATTCAAGAGAAATTAGACAACAAGTAAATTAGAATCAGAGAGAGCGAATTTTCAGTGGGTTTTAAGGTTTTGAAAAATAGTAACTACACATTTATTTGATACTTCTAAACTTGGTTTCCGCACCCCTTCATTTTGCACAGCAGGGCAGGCCAGCCAGGGTCAGGGCAGACTCAATGCATGTTTTTCTCTTTATGTAGTTCAGAAAAACATTATCGAGATCCTCCTGACGTAGGCTAGCCTATCCGCGCCTACACCAACAAGCGAAAAAATAGGAATTAAAAATTACGGGTGCGGAAACAAAGGGGGGGGGGGGTTTCAGAAAAAAATTGTGCTTTTTTAATTTGCGGCTGCTTAAAAAGAGATAGTTAAGATTAAGTTTATATATAATTTTAAAATTTTGAATTTAAATTTAAACAATCCATTTTTATCAGACGTATTCAGTGAGTTTAGATGGATTTTTAGTCAAATTTAAAAAATAAGAAATGGTTTAAAATTATTTTCAATCAAAGCTCCCACATTGTTATCCATTAGAAATCTTGTGATTTCAAAGACCTAACAAGGCAAATCTAATTTTTAGAAAAATTGATATAAGAAATTTTATTATCATATATTGAAAGCGAAATTTCTGAATCTCGAAATGTGGGAGCTTTGAATAAGAATGTTTATTTAGTGCTAGATGAGAGCAAATGGACGAATGAAAGAACGACTTTGAAGATTGTTGAGGTACACACACAAATCTAAGAAAAAACAACTAAAAGAAAAAAGATTGAAAAAGTAGATGGTGTGTGTGCGACTAGATCAACTGCTAAGCATTGGATTCCAAACTTTTTTCACAAATAAAAACTCGACTTGTATTTTAGGAGAAAATTGTTTTCACAAATTCAATACGCAGCAATAACTACAAATACACATCAAAAGTGGTAGTACATATATATTCAAAAACAGTAACAAAATATTTTAACATGAGTTTGCTAAAACAGGAGAGAGCAGTCCGTGGTTTCAGAGGTGGGCTCCAGATGGTGTTTCTAGAAATAAATATTTTATTAAAAAGTAGATGAAATAATTTTTTTTACTCAATTTTTAAATTAACCCTTTATGAAATTTTAAGTAAAATAAACAAACTTTCCTAATTTTCAAAAAGAAAGTTATCACATCTACACAATTTTTGACTATCCGACTGTTTTTTCACGCATAACATTGAAATTTTGTCTCACAGGGGAATCTCGTGAGCGTGTTTTTCACTCGCCCAGGAAACTTTGGTCTCATCGGATAGCCAGTATACGACTTTAAATCAAATTTGTTGAGATCTCAGGCCATATGTCAAAAAGTTGGGATGAAAAGGCCAGTAAAGTATTAAATGGGCTTTATATATGCATCGCCTAGGTCACAGGTTCGAATACCATTGATCGCACACTTGTTTTTTACTTCAATTTTTAAATTTCACCCTTCGCTAATAAATTTTTTGGATAGCTCAGAGCCTGAAGATCATTCAGAAACCAAATTTGTGAAAAAATGGGTGCGCACGCAGTGGTATTAGAACCTGTTACCTAGGCGATGCGTGTAAAAAGCCCCAATTCAAATTAAAAAATGCCTTGGCCGCCGTGGTTTTTTGATACTTTAGTAGCCTTCTCATCCCAACTTTCCGGTCTATGGGCACGATATCTCAACGAATTTGATTGAAAGTCACATACTGGCTATCCAATGAGACGAAACTCTAATATGCGAGTGAAAAAACAAGTTTCCGAGGTTTCCTTGTTAGCCAGATATCAGTCATTCAGCGAGGCCGAGAAATTTTATTACTAAAATTCTTTTCCAATAAACTTTTCAATTTACGATGTTTGAAAAAAACGGGGAAAAATTTAGATGAAATACAAATAAAAGCTGGCCGTTTTGTCAGAAAAGATCCCCGCTTTTTTATTTTTCCTTATCGAAAAAGTTACCCGCTTTGTCAGAAAAGTTGCCCGTTTTTTATGAATTTCACCCATTTTAGCTCAAAAATGTCTTACATCGATTTTCCAGTTAAAACACGTCATTCCTGACGGCAGATATACCCCTAGATGTTACGTTTGGGCATGAAAAGTGGCTATAACATAACCAACGGCTTTCAACTCAGGCAAACCTTTTCTGCTTTTTAATTGGAAAAATGGGAATCCTTTTTGAAAAACAAGGAATCTTTTCTTTCATATTTCTAATTTAGATATTAGGGGTGTAATTACATTCAAAACCTTTAAAAATGTTATTTTGATAATATTTCTATTTCAAATTTAAAAAAAACAGAAAATGAAACTTAACCACTTTACTTTTCTTATTTATTTATTTTTTCCAAATACAAAATAATAATTTATCTTGAGCACTTGTTAAGGTTTAAAAAAATGTCTGAGTGTGATGAAAACGTCTAGACACTGCAAAGGATTGATGAGCAATTTTTTTTGCAAAAATAAAATTTTCGGTGATCGTAGTATGTTACGTAATAAAATAAATTTCACCTCCTCAAGACAGGTAGTCTGCATTGAAAAAGGAATGGATCCTCAAAACCAGCTAGTTTGCGCTAACTAAAAATTTTGGAAGGTAAAATAATTTAGCTTTAGCAATTCGACCTACAATTCGGTCTCAATCAGAAATATGGCAATCCTTTAGTTTGGTCAGAATATGGCCTTCCGAATCTTCGTCCTCACTTTCTTCTTCAGTTGCAATAGTAGAGCAGGATTGGGAAGTAGAAGAGGTTTTCTGGGAGCTAGCTTTCGAAGCCAGCTCCTTCTGAGCCTCGCAACTCAACTGCCTGCCTCCACCACTGGCACTGCTACCAGATGTAGTTGGATGGGTGTTGGTAATCACAATTGGATGAGTAACAGATTGGGAAGCAGGAAAAGCTGAAAATTGATTTATGAAAATATTTAAAATATTTTTGAAGAGCAATCATTCAAGTTCGATGCTCCACTGGAGGTGACACTATTTTCAGCCTGATTTTGAGTAATTTGCAGTACAGTCGACGCTCGATTTGGTGTTCACCTAGAGCGGCCCCAGAGTGAACACTAAATCGAGCGTCGACTGTAACTGATTGGTCAATGAAATCCGAAAATGGCCCTATTCTACAATGGAGAGGGGGGGGGGGGTGTTTTGCCTTGATCCCCCTGATGTTTTTTATATGATTATTTAGGCTAAAAGTTAGGCAAGGGTAGGCCAGCGTATGTAAGGATAGACGTAAACATAAGTCCAAACATATTTTGAGTCCGTACTAACATACGCTGTCCTACCTTTGCCTAAATTTTAGCCAAATATATAACGAAAAAGCAACAGAGGGACCAAGCCCACCGCACGTCCCCTCCCCTTTGTTGGAATGAGCCCCGAAAATTTTCGATTTTAATTTTATTACGGAGATCGATAATTTCGTCATTTGAAAATGATTGGCGAAATCGGAATTTATTTTTTCAAATTTTCGAATCAGACGGACCAACCAGTTACTGCAAAGCTACTTAAAATCAGGGATAAAACAAATTTCAGACCCGGTGGAGCCAAACTAAATTAAGATTCGACTCAGTTAAAGTATTTTGAAAATATTTTTAGATTATTTTCGATTCTGCTTGAAAAAACAAAAAATATTGATGTTTACAAATGTTCAAAATTGAAGACTTTTCATTGAAAATGGTATACAAAGGTTAACACAATTGATTGTATGGTGCTTCTACTAGTACTATCAGTTGACAAAAACTGAATGAAAATGATAAAGTGTGTCTTTGGTACACACATTGACAAACAAACAAGATTATTATTGTTGAGCAATAAGCAAAGAAGATTTTTAAAGGCTCTGACCTTATGCAACAAAGAGGGTGTTTTTTTGCCTTGGTCCCCCTGTTGTTTTCTGTAATCTTTTAGGGGCTGGCCACAATGGGATGTCGATGTCGAAGTAAAAGTGATGTCTATATCTCGCATTTCTCATCAAAAAGTCAAATTTGATATAGATGACCTATATCTACTTTTGGATTTTAGGTACAAGTCATCCATATCACATCACAGACATCACTTTTACTTTTACATCGACATCCCACTGTGGCCAGGCCCTAGTCTTGGGCAGGGCTAGGCCAGATACCGTAAAACCTCTATTAATCAGGCCCCTCTAATTATCCGGCCCCCTGGAAGGTGGTTGAAAAATAATCCGGCCCCCTCTAATAATCCGGCCCCCCTTTCAAAGAGCTTTAAAAGGGTTTTTATTAATTTTTGGAATGGTACAGAAATTACTAAGTAAGGTGAAATTTTTGACAGTACGATTATCTTGTATAAATTTTTAGTTCCAATAAAGTATATTCTATTCAAAATTCAAATTTTTTATAATTAAACTGAGGTTTAAAAAGTTTTATGGGTGTCTTGGGTGTTAAAGGAACCATGACTTTTGGGGGGCTAATTGACCATTATTTGATTGCTAATCTCATCACGTTTCCTTCATTTTTGAACTTTTAAATGTTTTGAAAAAGTTATATGTCAATCTGGACATTCTTGCTTACTATTTTCAAAAAAAAGGCTAATGAAAGAAGGTAGTAACTGAAGTGCAATGTCAAAAGTCTAAATTTATCAAACAAATTTTATATTAGAATTTTTATTTGAACTTTTATTGTAGTTTTTTGTTTCCTATTTCACCAGCTTGTATTCATGGATCTCAGCTTTCTAACGAGCTCTCAAACTGTTCTAAGTCAAGTCTGCAATGAGAAAACTAAGGAGTTTGAAAAAATAGAAAATTAAGGTTTAAAAAAGAATAAGCTGCTATTTTTTTCAAACTTCTCAGTTTTCAAATTTTAGAAATGACCGGTTTGATATTTCGTAAAAAAGCTGAGATTGAGGGCTACAAGCTCGTGCAGAAAGAAATTAAAAATTACAATAAAAGTCTGAATAAAAGTTGTGATGAAAAATTTGTTTATATAGCTTACACCAAAACAATGTTTTTTCAGACGGTGCGCATGAGCTTTTGACAAAAATTTGAAACTGTCCGCGTTTTTTTCTGACACACCGTGTAGTCATTTTTCTGAAAATACAAATCAAGAATGTCCAAGTTGACTTAAAACTATCCTAAGATTTAAAAAAATTGCAAAAAAATAAATAAAGAACAATTATAAGAACAAAAAAAAGGTTAATTTAACCTTCCCCCCCCCCCCCCTAAAAAGTCATACAACTTTTCAAAAGGTCGAAAAATAATCCGACCCCCTCTAATAATCCGGCCCCTCTATTAATCCGGCCCCCTGGAAAGTAGTTGAAAAATAATCCGGCCGGCCTAACTAATAGAGGTTTTACGGTATGTTAGAACGGACTTAAGCATCACTCTAAGATATGTTCGAGTCTGTCCTACCATACGCTGGCCTGCCCTTGCCTAAGCTTAAAAAATTACAAAAAAATAACAGGGGGACCAAGGCAAAAAAAACTGTGCTTTTCTCGTACAAGGCCGACTTGACTATATTTCAAGGTTGATTTGTGACTAGAGCTGGGCAAAAGAATACCTGTATCAAGGCTCTCACTGAGAAACTTGAGAAATCAAACAATTCGTGCGTTCATATTTGAGCTTTTAAGCCTAGGGCCTGGAAGCTTGGGCTTGAGATGTCAAACTTATAAGACCACAAAAACAGCAAAGGGAACCGAATCGACCTTTTTGCTGGATAGGGCCAAGGTTTTAGGTAATAACAATTTCGAAAATAGCTTATTTACAACTAGAGTGGTGCATGTGAATCACAGATTAGCTAATGATCTCTCTAATGATTTTAGAAAATTTGAAAAGCACCTGTTTTGAGAGTAAACACAAACTAAAACAAATGTGACAAAAACACACTCATTTTTAATGAAACAAAGAGGCTTTGTAAAGATACTAAATAAAAAACAACCTTTTTTGCCAAAAATTATGTTTTAACCGAAATTCTATATTAAAAAAGTAGAAAAATCGAAAATATATTGGCGTTGTCATATTTGAAAAGTTAATGTACGAAAAAAAATCAACCATTCCACTTGTGTTTCGCTCCACAAATCAAATCGCAAATAAAATAAGCAGGGAGTGGAGCAGCGCAATATCGAGAAGCTGCAGAAGGTCAAACATTTGCCCTCGACGTTAAGCGATTCAGCAATCATTGAAGAAGGGGAATGAATGATTTGTGGTCTCTCCGCTCAAACCACCTTGAAGGGAAAAAGAAATAATTTCGAGAGCGCAATTAATTGGGGGAAGGGCATGAAAATCTTATCTGCTGTCCCTTCTCCACATTTGATTGATCAACCAATTGCCCTTCAATCTATTCTATTATTTCTTATTGCAATCATAGAGTGGGGGAAGAGGGTTAATTAAGTTGATGATAATAATAAAGTGATCAATCATATTTTGTCTCAATTTCTTCTTTTCACAGATTTGTTGAAACAGGAGCATGTACAGGGTAACACGAAACTACGCGCATCTTTTTAATGAAATGGTGTAGGCAGATGCCAGATTTTATTTTCGAAATGTTCGTGGGTGAATGTAGTTTCAATATGCCTTCAAACGTTCCAGCCAGTCTCACTCCACATGATTCAAAGCGTAACGTAATAGTTGCATTTTATATGTGATGTGAATATGGTGTTTAAATGTCTCCTAAGTAACTTTATATGCTCAAATCGATAAAAAATATATTTTCTCACACTTTCCAACATCCAAGGTTGATCTTTTGCATGAAATTTTTTTGTCCAAAATTCGACATTTTGCTTTGGGGACCAAGGTAAACCATCTTATATAAGAGCATTCTACCCCTTTTGATCACTGTAGCTGGGCAAAAATAGACTCTATATGCATTTTATGATCAAGAGTACTTCTCGGAATTATGTCTAAGGTAAGTGAGTGCGCACATCTCCAACCAACCAAGCCCCTGCGCCCACTTCGGGGTGGTTGGGGTTGAGATGTGTCCCCCGTCAAATTTTTTTTCAAAACGGTGTTAGTAAAATGGTCTGGTGGAACAACTTGCAAATCAACCCACATTAGATATCATAGTTCTATCTATTTTAAAAAAAATGACAAAAAAATATTTTGCCTTTTGGGAACAAGGCAAAATTAGTGTTGAGGCTCAGATTCGGTTCCACCTAAAAAAAAGTGTCCAATACTAAGTCTACTGAGTAGTGAAGGCCACACAATAAATCACAAAAGAAACAAGTAAACCTAAAGTTTTACGCTTAGTAACCCACATTACTAACCTAACAACAACAAACAAAAATAATAATATTAAAAAAAGTTGCTCACTTAAGTCATGTAATAAAAACTTTGGTTGCTATAGAAATCTCACAAAAGGTTTTTAAAGATAACCAACATTACTAATAAATAAAAATGGATACAAAAAAAGTAGTGTGAACAATTTTGGTATAAAGTTATACGAAAAAAATAAAAGCAGAAGTGGAATTCTCGTTTGAATAGCTGTTTGATGAAAAAGCGGTGGAAAAAGATTTATTGGAAGGGAGCAAAAATTTATTTTCCCCATGAAGAACAGAAAGTTGTGCTCGTTATTTTTGATATTTTTCCTACTATTCCGCACACGAGAATAGTAGTGGTGATGATCATTATTGAGATGGAGAAAAAATATAAAACAAAAGGAAGTTGTGATCGCCACCCCAAATAATAATACTTTTGTTTGTCAGTTTTTTTTTTCAAAAAACGTGTTTTTGCGGGGGCGATATTGACTGAAAACTGGGAAAATTTATTTTTTTTGTGGTGATTGTGAACTAATTCATGTAAATTTCGAATAAAAAATACTGCGTCATTTATAAACTTTTTGGTTTTGAAAATTGTTGGAAATAGGGTTGTGAAAATGCTCGAGCAGATTGATTTCGAGCATATGCTCGAGCATTTGCCTTTTTTTCGAGCATATGCTCGACATATTTTAATTTCGTTTCATAACCCTAGTTGGAACCAATTTTCTTGTTTGCCGTAATTTCTCTAATTATGTGGCACTCCTAAATCTTGTTTTCGGCATTGTTTGCGCTTTTTGAAGACCACTCGCCTATGAAACTGCTTGCCTGAAAAAAAGTTTTTACCCAATTTACCCGACAAATTTTATCGGCAACCAGACATTTTCTAATATTTTTTCGGTCGATTCGGTCGTTTCGCCGAATTTACCGAAAAAATATTAGAAAATGTCGCGCGACAAATTCTAAAAATATTAGAAAATGTCTGGTTGCCATTTTATCTCATTTTACTGGCTACAATTAAAGGGCTAACTTACCTAATAGCAATGTTCAAGAGTAGGCCGGAAAACACAATGCCAAAAACACGATTTTTAATTTAAAAGTGCCGCATAAGTAAATACATATTTGTAAAAAGTTAAAAAGTTTTTTAAAATTAAAAAAGGCCAATATTAAAAAAAATACTTACAGTCAAAACTCATTTATCAGACACCCCCTCGAGTTTGTTCCCACCTAGGGTCCGACACTTTTTCGAAGTCTATTGCCAAATGTGATTCACCAGTCAAAGGATTCTGATTTTTCCAATCGTTTTTCAAAATCCTTTTAAGTTGCCGCAAAGACTCGCGGCTCTCCGTTAACCGACACCCTTTTTTAAAAATCAGTTGTCGGATAACCGAGAGTCGCTGCTCTTTACGGCAACATGGAAGGGTTTTGGAAAAACGATCGGTAGAATCAGAATCCTTGCGATATTTCGGACTAGACTGGCTAATTACATTCGGCAAAGGACTTCGAAAATAAAGCTAAAAAAGTGTCAAGGCCTAGGTGGGAAGCCTAGGTGTCGGATAAACGAGTTTTGACTATGAATATACACAACTTTTTGGAAGAGCCTTATGCAAAAAGTGAAACAGATTGAGTCGAAGTCACCTGTTTGGTGACTTTTTAATGCAAGCAACTAGGTGACTAGTGAGAGAAAGTGAATGGAAATAATTTTCAAGTGGTGTTTATCGACACACAACTGAACTTGCTCACTCGACATACTTCTCTGAAGAAGAGGTGAACATACACTCACACAAAATGTTAATTAGTAAATTTTAAGGATTTATTTGATAAACAATAGTAGGGCGGCTTAAAATTTATGTTTTTAACTTTTTGCTTTAACAACTCTCTGATTTTTTTTATCTAAAATACGGTTTTTGACCAAATGTTAAGAGCCTAAAAATTTTATGAACTAAAATGTCACGCTTGATAGGGTAGCAAATATTATAAGATTAACAAACAGGTGTATTCTAAAGATAGATCAGAGTCTTATTAAATGTGGGAGCTGAGAAAATGCGGAAAATAGCTTTGCAAAATAATGACTGTGCTGTGAGATACAGAGCCCGTAGGGGGCTTCTATCAGAGAAAATACGGTATTTGATTTTTATCGTAAATCGTAAAAAAAAATTTGTGTATAAATGTATAAAACTGACCTTCCATCTGCTGTCGCTTGTTGAGAAGCAAAGCTTTTTGAACAAGAGCGTTAAATACAACCACCAGGAGACGTCTAAATATTAGAGATTAAAAATGCAAAGTCTTGTTATATTTTCATTTATATTTTGGGCTAATTTGAAATTCTGTTGTTATCCCTTTGCTCGAACCTTGGGTATCTTCTTTTTCGTTATAATTTTCAGCTTTTTTTTATAAACCTATTTTCAGTCAGATTTTAGCCTGACTATATTGGCTCGGGATAAAGAAATACGGTATAGGAAGAATTCTACAGTTAACGATGGAGCGAAATCCTATTTTTATCTCATCCCGAATTTCAGCTTATTATTGTGATCAAAAATCTTTAGGAGCGTCAGCCACATTGCCTGCTTTTTCTCAAAAACGAGAACGACGAGATCAGTAAGGATAGAGTGGCCGAAAAGGTCTTAGAAGATGTTTGCAACGGCGCAATCGGTTCAAGAGCGTTGACAATGGAGTATGAGTTATAACACCGACAGACTTCGAGCTCTTACATTTGCTGTATGACAGCGAAGACAATGAAGGGAGCCGACGGTTGAGCACAAATAGGACAGCGAAGACCAGAAAGAGAGCCAAAATGTTTAACTGCATGCTGAAAATGAGAACAAAAAGACAAGATACCTAAGCCCAGAGCACAAAGCTGAAAAAAAAATTAGACGCTACTCGTTAATAGCACAACCCAACACCACCACATCAACCCCCCCCCTACAAAAAAAGATACTCAAGAATATCCCTTTAATAAATTTTCAGGTACCTCTAAACCATGGAAAAGCTGAAATTAGTACGGGTTGTCCCTAAGCCTAAACTTCTAAGCCTAATTGCTAAGCTTAAAAGTTATTGGGAGGGGGGGGGGTGAGGCGTCTCCTCGGGTGGTTTTCCCGAGGAGCTGTTTGAGGGGGGGGGTGTTAAATCGAGTAGCGCCAAAATTTAACCGGTGGCTGGCTTCGAGTCTAGGTCGACCTATATTCTGGCTTCTTCAAAACTTACGAATCCGGAAAAAAACAGCGCCCGAATACAAAGGAGACTATCCACCATGATGACTTGTTTTTCTAAAGCATGTGATTGAATTTGTTTTAACCAAAAGAAAATCTTTTTAAACAATCGAATGCTACCAAAAGATGTTCCAATTTACACCGACAATATTTGTAAACCATATATTATCTCATAATGTTCCCGAGCCTTAGTTTTTATTAAACAAAAATCTAAATCCCGAACATTAAACTTCAGCGATATAAATATATATTTTTTTGGCTTTTCGGGTATTTCTTCTAACACCCTTTTTTTCGTTTTATATTTGTTGTTTCACAGCATTTTTGATTTTTTTTTCTTTTTTCTACCTTGAAAAGGTGTGTGTAGCTCTAGTAAATACTTCTTCGATACTTTCAAGTTTTGTCCGTGATTCGCCGCTTTCATTTTCCATGCATACATTCCATGCAAACTGTTCTGTATCCGAGCAACTGCTGTCGTAGCAGGACACAGTTGTGGTAGCTGAGCTTGGCCTAAATTGGTGCTCTTCATAGTCCCATGGCAGTGGTGAACAAGCCAATGGGGTGCAATTTCCATCTAAACCATAAAATTAAAAAACCAAAGTGATTTTTTGAATTCTATTTTAAAGAACCTTGCTTTTTGCGCGCAGGGGTGGTACTTTTTTCTAGTACCAAAATTTTCATTTTTTTCGAACTTTTCTCTTTTTCTCCTCACTTTGTAGGTACACTTTTGAAATTTTTCTAACTATCGTGTAGCCCTGAATCTCAGCTACTCAACAAGATATCTTTTTTCAGTAAACAAAATTTAAAAAAGTAGAGATTTAGGCGTCTGAATAGAGGAACCTAGTCGAAAAAGTTACTTCATACATAGCTCAAAATCTTCATATCTTTGAAATCTTTCACAAGAAATTTAAGTCTAGTTAGAAAGCTACACGGGGGCTACACGTTCATGTGTCACGGAAAAAATCTCTAACTTTACAAAGAGCTTTCTATGCATGTTAAATTTTGGTACTAGAAAAAAGTATTTTAGTACTAGAAATAAGTAATTTGGTACTAAATTCAAGTATTACCCTGCGCGCAGTGGCATGACAAAAATTTGAATTGGCTGGGGACACTTCTGTAATCTTTGAAGTCGTTCGAGATAACTGCAAAGAGTATAGTGAGAGACGAAAGAGAAGTTTCCCACGCCAATTCAAATTTTTGTCACAGCACTGCGCGCACAAACCATGCTCCTTTAAGCTTCCAAATAGGATTGTTCTAAATCCAGCATTTATGCTAAACCTCAGCGTTTAGAAGGCGTTAAAAACAACATGTTCGGACAATCTGACAAAAGAACATACTTGTTTCAAATATCCCTTTGACAGGTACATTCAGACTCCAGTGGAAAATATTAGATCTTGTGCTAAATAAGCAACTTTCTCCTCCTTCATCATCACCACTAAAGACTCCTTCAAAAAATCTATGTTCTTCAACCTCCTGGTCAAACAGTTCCAAGTCTGGTGTAATGCCAGTCGCAGCTTTGTAATCAGATCCATATTTTGAGCCAGTATATCTGGTATTAGCAGCTGCTCCACTATTAGAGTACGCATTAAAGCTGTTAGAATACTTCATGGTACCATAACTCTGATGTTGATTTGGCTCTCCCATACCAGGAGGGCTAACTTTGGCTCTATGCGAGGGGAGCCTCCATCTGAAGCTGAAGATACCGACGAGGATCCAGGTGGAGAGCAACTTTGGGTTGTGGTAGCCAACGAGTTAAGTCTGCTCCGGAAGCCGGAGTCTGTCTCATCATCTTTTCGGTGAGGAAATGGTGGGGTGGGTGTCCTAGCTCAGATTTTATATGGGCTCTTGGCTGTTCTTCTTCTTCATCTTCCTCCTCTTCCAAGCTCTCTGACTTCAAATGGGCTACACGGACTTGCTGGGATGTTTGGCTGTACATCATAACAGAGTTGTGGGCATGCTCCTGGTCTTCAAAGCCTAGGGCTCGCAGGGGACTGGTGGTGAAGGACTGGCCGGAGCAGTCTGAAACTCCACTGTCAGTTGTGCTCTTGCGGGGTAGAGTTTGTTCATGGGAGATCAAAATGTTGGAGTTCATGTTAGAAGCTTGGCGGTCTTGTTCAATCTGCTCTTGATCTTCTTCTTCCTCTTCGGAGTCCACAAAGGAGAATTGGTCGAGTGGAGCAGAAGGAGAAATCATCTTAATTTTTTTTTCTTAAGATCGCAATAAAAAATCATTAGAATCATCATTAGAAAATCTCAGTTCTAATTGAAAAAAGGCTTTCAAAATATCCTTTATACCCGTGTTGTTATTTCGCTTCAAAATGCCTTGGAAATTCTAAAAACTGTAATTTTAAAATCTTTTTTAGTATTTTTGACATATATCTAGGGTTAAGTGATTATAAATTTAATGGTGACTCATCGGGCACTTCCTTATTTGCTCAAAACCGGTTAATTAGGATCTTTGACAACTGTCGAATTTCTCATATAATACACGAGAAATTTTACAGTTATCAAGGTACAGTTATCGACATGAGGAAAACTGACTCAGGATAATAACTGTACGTCGATAACTGTAAAATTTATAGTATACTATACTAGAAATTCTACAGTTATCGAAAATTGTAATTTACTGATCTTCGGTAAATTAGAATTTGCCAGTGAATTTACCGGCAAATTCACTGATTGTCGATTTATCGCTAAATTACACAGCCATTGTAAAGACTCACCAATCTGGGCTGCACTCCAAAGGTGGGCAGTAGCACTGACGACTCTGGTCTTTGTGACGTCGCAAAGCTAGTGCTGACCTTAAATCGCCCTTTTGTAGGGCCAAATATTTCTTTGAAATATTTTACCTGAAAGTGCCATAGCACTGAGCACACCGATGAGGAGAATTGTCGGAGTGTTGCAGATAGTGTCCACTCAACTGTTTTTCATTTCCAAATCTCTGAGGGCACTGATCACAGACAAATGGCTGGCAATCCAAAGAGGTGTGATAGGCATTGTGTCGGCTGAGATGTTCTCTGCTAGGGAAGCTCAACTTGCATTTACGGCAGGTGTAAATCTAAAATTGATTAGGTTTTTCTGTGATGTCAACAAAAAATAATACAAATAAACTAAAAAAGAAAATAGGCCGAATTTCGGAACACAACTCTCAGTCAAATCAGCTTGGGGAACCAAGGAGATTTCTTTTTAAAACTATTTTTTTTGCCATGGTCTCCCAAGCTGATTTGACTGAAGGGTGTGTTCCGAGATTGCTTTAATTGTACCCTGTGCCGATTCTTCTGTATATAGTTGTCAATGTAGTCTGGGTCCAAAGGTTTTTGTCGAATACTGCTACAATAGTCAGCCAATCCAAAGTTGCCATTCAGTCCAAATTGGGAAGCCATATAGTTGGGGTTCGGTGTGCAAAATGGGTCCTCAAATTGACTTGGGACCAGGCTGTTGGCAATATTAGTTGAGCCCATAGATGAATTCTTGTCTTCACTGTCAACATCTGTATTGCTGTTGTTGTTGTTCAAAAGGCTGGGCTCAAAGAACATATTGTTGTTGTTCTGGGTCTGACAATTTGGCATAATGGGGTAGCGAGGAGACTGCATCTCAAAGCTGAAATTGTGTCATCAAAATAAGGATTTGTGAAAAAATATTTCTTCAGAATTTATATGCGAGGAGTGAACTAATAGTCAGCAAAATGGATAATTTTAGATTCGTTAGACTTTTTTTTACCTTATCTTAAAAGGAGGTACGGGTAGTGGGATTAGAAGTTTTTTTTCGGACTGCTGTATTCATTCTAATAGTATCTCCGGGGCTACTAATTTTTAACCACCGTCTTCGGGGGTGGGAGGTTTGGTTGCTACTATCAGAGGGGGGGGGAGGGGTAGGAGGAACAATTAGAGCAGGGCAAAATCGGCCTAAATAGAAAGATTCTTTCTACTTCCATCTTAAGGATGGAAACACGAAAATGAGGTAGCTTGAAACCACAATTTCTGAAACAGAAATTATGAGCCCGAAATTTGGCGCTACTCGGTTATACACCGCCCCCCCCCCCCCCCCCCAAAAGTGCTACTCGGGAATACCCCCCCCCCCCGCCCCAATCCTAGGAGCTACTCGGTTATACCCCCCCCCCCCCAAAAATCAAGATTTTTAGGAGTGGTCAAAACACATTTTTAAGCAATAATTTTGCCATAAAAGGACCAGAAAAGCAATTAAAATAGGGTTCAGAGCTGTATTGGGAGGGGAAGGGACAAAACAGGGGCCACTTTTACAGTGCCTATAAGTATCAAAGAGTATTAATTCTCTGAGCGTTGAAGTCACTTTCAAACCCAGCCACTTGTGGTGCACGTAAAAGTATAAGGACTCGAAATGATCGACCGATCAGCCGGGTGGATCTTGATGGTTGTCGTTTAACTTTTGGATGGCTGAGCCTCTGGCTCGTAGCCTCAGGCTGGAAAATGGGGAGACTTTTTTCGGCCGAATAATCAAAGATGTTGAACATAGTTTTGAATACTGGGGCCTACCGCATAAATAACTCTGGTATGCATGCTTTTCATGCATTCAGAGTCACTTTCGAGTGATTTGTGTCTAAGGTATGTGGGTGTGCGCATCTCAACTCCAAGCCCCCAAGCCCCCTGCGCCCCCGAAGGGTTAGTTAGAGATGCGCGCACGCACTTACCTTAAACATGATTCCGAGAAGTACACTTGATCATTAAATGCATATAGAGTCTATTTTTGCCACGGCCCGAGTTGAAAAACATGGTAAAGCAGCTAAAAAAAAGTGGCCCCTGTATTATTCCCTTCCCCTCCAATACAGCCCATAATCCCTTTTAAATTGCTTTTCTGGACCTTTTATGGCAAAATTATTGCTTAAAAATGTGTTTTGACCACTCCTAAAAATCTTGATTTTTGGGGGGGGGGTGGTATAACCGAGTAGGTCCGATTTGGGGGGGGGGGTATTTCCCAGTAGCTTTTTGGGGGGGGGGGGGGGGGTATTACCGAGTAGCGTCCGAAATTTGTTAAATTCAAAAGATATTTTTTTATTATTATGACTATTTTAGGGTACTTCCAAAAAAATCAACAAGCTATTTTGTAACGTGTTGAGAGAATTTTTTATTCAAAAGAAAACAATAAGCTAATTTTTTTTCACCAATGATTTTTCATTTTGCCTTTTAAAGATGATTTTTGGTCGGGCCCAGCACGCCTCAAGCCGTCACCTTGGTTATCCATCGCCTTGAGGCCGGTTCCCAGGGGTGCCGGATAGCCGAACTTTGACTGCATTGGCGAAATCGGAATTCTTGTTGTATTCCTGACCAGACGGTTAAAAAGAATCGGCAAAAAAATTTAAAAAAGACAAAAAAGGGTCGCATCGTAGCGGGAACGAACTTGAGGCAGGAGCTCTAAAAGCCGTAAAACCCCAAGTGCACCACATCCTCCCAGGAGTATGAGTTCTCTAAGCGTATACCACCAAAGAGTACGAGTTCTATAGCAATATTTTAGTTAGAAAAAATTGTACTCTTTGGAGGGGGGAGGATGCAGTCTTGGGGTGCTGTCGTTAAAGGGTCATGCTCTTGCGTTCAAAATTGCTGCCCGCCAATTAAATTTTTCCTCTTAACATTGAATTTTCAGGGTACAGTCGAAGCTCTCTATAACGACCATAGTGACCACGCCGTCCTACGCCGTCCTAATTTTTTTCATCGCCGTCCTGCATTTTAACAATATTTTTCATTATGGACCGCCTTTTTTTATTTTACAACATATAATCAGTTTTTATTTTTATACTTTATTTTTAGGCGACCGTCCAAGTTTTCTTTCATTTTTATTTCAAAAAATGGGGCCGTCCTAATTTCACACAAAATTTTCAAAAAAGTCGGTTGAATTAGGACGGCCTCATTTTTTTGAAATGAAAATGAAAGAAAACTTGGACGGTCGCCTAAAAATAAAGTATAAAAATAAAAACTGATTATATGTTGTAAAATAAAAAAGGCGGTCCATAATGAAAAATATTGTTAAAATGCAGGACGGCGATGAAAAAAATTAGGACGGCGTAGGACGGCGTGGTCACTATGATAACGACTCGCTCTTTATAACGATCCGGAAAAAAGAACTATTTGGTCCTGAGCTAAGTCATTCAAGTCAAAACGATGCTCTTTATAACGACGCTCTCTATAACGACTCGGTTTAGCCGGTCCCTTGAGAGTCGTTATAGAGAGCTTCACTGTATCAATTTTTTGATTAAGTTTCTAACAAAACTACACCTTAAATTAAATTCTATGCCTTGTTTTGTTAAAACCCAAGTTAAAACCGCCGTACAGAAGTTCAATGATTAGAAAATTTTTTTGAATAGGTTGGCACCAATTTTTATTATACGGGCATGACCTTTAAATCGAAGTTTGTCAGATCTTCCGCAAGGTGGCGCAAAATTTCACGGATTTTTTTAAAATTTGAAATAGCGCCAATGTTATCGCATGATCTTCGAATTATTTACAAATATACTATTTGGCAGCCCTATTTTTCCTCGGCAAATCTATTATTATTTTTTAATTCCATGCTTCACAATTTTAAGCAGTTTAGATGTCCAAAGAAAAGTGAGCAGCAGCAGCAGCGATGTATCTATTTTTGCATAAAAGTACCTATTTAAGCTGCCCATAGGGGCATTTTGGGCTGGATAAGCTGGTCTATTGCCGTCTTGTGCATTGCCAAAAATATTGTCGGCATTCATAGCTCCTTGCGATTGACTGTTCAGAAAAGGGTTGATGTCATAGTTGGATGAACCATTGGGTGCAGCAGCAGCTGATGTAGTGCCAGATCCTGAAGAACCCCCACCCTCAGCCCCAGTAGCTTTGTGGCGATGTTTGGCAGGCCGAAATTTGATGGGATTTCCTTCGGCGTCCATAGCTTTTCCATTGTACATCTCGATATAGGCTATGCCTCTGGTGTAAAACTTCTTTTTGAAGCTGAAAAGAAGAGATTTATTAGTGATTATTTGGCAGGCAATGAATGGTTTGGTGGTGTAAAGTAATAATAATGTTTTGTTGAAAACAGAGTAAAGCATGTTTTTTCAGCTAGCTTTTTTTTCTATTTGAAGTGGCCCGATTAGAGTGAACAAAGTTAATGGTGAAAACAAAAAGGAAGGTCAACTTAATTATTTGTGAGGTAGCAATTTGGACTGTGTATGTCTTGCCGTGATTGCTTTTTTTAAATTTTTTTTTAAACACAGTCAAAACTTCGAACTCCGAGGGTTCAACAAAAAATTTCAAATACCAGCTGTATTGCCAAGTGGGTTGAATAAACCATGGTTCTCTTAGGTCACTTTCAATCGTACAAACCCATAAACAATCTCCCTTAAATAACCCCTTTTTGGCGGGTTATTTATGGGGTATCTTTTAGGCTTAGGCTTCGACAGGCCAGTGCCCGTTAGGTCGCACTAAGAGGGGTTATTTATGACTCTTTTTTGTAAGAGGGGGAGGGGTTTATTTATGTCCCACAGTCCTTTCAATGTCAGAATTTTTACTTTATTTAAATTTATTTAAGCTCCCGCATATGAAAGTTTGGCGCTACCGGAGTATACCCCCCCCCCAAATGAAATTTTTTTAAAAGTGTTTCCAAACACCCTATATCGACCTAAAATTGCCTCAGAAGCTCAAAAAATACATTATTTTTGTGTTCTAATCAATAAAAAATTGAGTTTTGGGACCACCTAAAAATATCTATTTTGACCATTTTCGAAGGGTTTAGGGCCATATTAAGGTGGGAAAGGACCAAAAATAGACCAATTTAGTGTAAAAAGGAAGATGTTGAACATAGTTTTGTTGACTGGGGCCTACCGCATAAATAAACTCTGGTATGCATACATTTTTATGCATCCAGAGTCACTTTCGAGTGATTTGCGTCTAAGTTTTGTGGGTTTGCGCATCTCAACCCCAATCAACCAAGCCCCCGAAGGGGGCGCAGGGGGCTTGGAGTTAGAGATGCGCGCACTCACTTACCTTAGACATGATTCCGAACAAGACTCTTGAACAAAAATGCATAAAGAGACTCTTTTTGCCAGCTCCAGTGACCAAAACATGCCAAAACAGGAAAATGGTAGGAACTTAAAAATGTTCAAAACTCAATTTTTGGGCAGCCGACGATTGCGCCATTTCAAATTGCGCCAATTCAGATTGCGCCACATTCAAATTGCGCCAATGCAGATTGCGCCACTGCAAATTGCGCCACTGCAAAATGCGCCAAAATCGAATTGCGCCACTGCAAATTGCGCCATTACAACCCTGCCAATTTCTGGTCATTTCACTGAAATTGATCATTGAAGGACATGAAAACAGTCACCCCTAATACTGGAAGGGAACAAAATCCGTTGAGATCAAATTAAAAAATACATTTGCTTAACTTTAATTAGAGTATATAGTGGCGCAATTTGATTTTGGCGCAATTTGCAGTGGCGCAATCTGATTTTGGCGCAATTTGCAGTGGCGCAATCTGCATTGGCGCAATTTGAATGTGGCGCAATCTGAATTGGCGCAATTTGAAATGGCGCAATCGTCGGCTGCCCAATTTTTTATTAACCAGAACTCAAAAATATTTCTTTTTTTAAACTCCTGAGTCGATTTTAGGTCTATATAGGGTGTTTGGAAACACTTTAAAAAAAATTTCATTTGGGGGGGGGGGGGGGCGGAGTATACTCCGGTAAGGTCGAAAGTTTCTACAGAATGGCCTAAGAAAATTTCCTGATTTCAAGCGCTCATAGCTTTTCGCCTTTCTGCGATTTCTAAATTCTGTTATTACAGCCATTCTTAGAATCATGGAAGGTTTTGATTGGTGTATAACGTAAGGAACGCGATTTTGGCTTGGTCCTCTTGTGGTTTGGGTCCTATTAGTGGTTGGCCTCTGCGAGAACAAGACGCAAACCACAGGACGAACCAAGCAAAAATCGTGTTTTTCACATTATAAACCATCGGAATCGTTCATGATTCCAAGAATGTCTGTAATAACAGAATTTTGAAATCGCAAAACGGCCAAAAGTTATAAGCGTTTGAAATTAGAGGAATTTCTCGGGCCACCCTGTATTCAAATTGTAGTTGATTTTAGTACGAGCTCCAACTTGAGTTGAATGATGTTTTTTGAGAAATGCGTCCAACCCCAACATTGAAAACACAAAATGCGGTAATCAAGAAATGAGTTATTTGTCGTATTTTGACGAATAAATCTACGAAATAAGAAAATAAATACAATCAGAGCCTTTAAAATTTTTAAGCATTATGGAAAACAAGATGCTATTGATTAAAAATAGTCTGATCAAAAATCAATTAAATTGTTTTCGAAGATATGATCACAGCCCTGCTATAGCGCTATTTCTCGGATCGCGTTTTTGACGAGTAAACATTTGCCTTCATTTTCTTTTTAACAATAGTTTGCCCGCAAAATTTTTTTAACGTTATTGTGAAGCTCTATTTTCTGGCAGATAGCTACAATTCAAATTGAGACAAAATCAAACTGCGACGATTGAGATCAGATACTTAAACTTGTGTAGAAAAAATCCTGAAAATTTAGGCGCCACATAAAACAAAGGCATTCGCAAGTCGGAGGAAATACTATAGGTAACTTTTGTCACTTTGAGAATGGAGTATGATGTGAGGTTATAATCAGTGATATGCTACCAAAATTTTGGCTATTGCTCTTGCTCTTGGCTCGAAGCACAAGCGCTCGGAGCCAAGAGCAGAGCTGCGCACATTACTGTTTATAATAAATCACTGGTAATCAGTTCTGATCTGCACAGCTATTTCTTTTAATAACACATGCTAAAACTCGAGTCCCACTATATTTTAACCAAATTTTCAAAAAAAACGTCTTTCACTATTTCTGTTTTAACCACCAGGCAGGGTGCGCAGATGTCCTGATTTATCAGGAATTTCCTGATTTTTCGATTCAAATCTTGATTTTTAATCGCCCAAAATCAGGAATTTCCTGTTTTTTTTGTTCGAAATCCTGATTTTGGAGATTTCATTGTGCAAAATCCTGATTTTCCGTTTTTTTATCTGCGAACCCTGGCACCAGGACCGAAAGTGGCAAGAATTCCGATTCTAAAAATCGTTTTGTGGAAAAAACACCATTTCGGAATTTAAAAAATTAAAAAGCAGAAACCCTTGAAGTCAAATCTTGGTTTGACGCTATTCAGGAGACCGGCCAAAAATTACCTTAACTTGAGCTTACGTTAAGTTTAGATGCACTTTATCAACTTATAGAAACAGTTTAAATAGCTGAAGAACAAAAAATGCTGAAAATTCTAAAGGTGTGAAAGATTTGTTTACTTTCTGTAAAAGGACTCCTTTTTGTTGTACTTGCAAACACACACACACTTTCCTGCCATGTATGTGTGCAGACATTTGCAAGCAGCAGAGCAGTGCGCAAAAACCATTCACTTACAGAGATTGCATACAACATATGTCTCTTTTTTACTTTTAGGTGTTTACTCTAGCAGAACACTTGCATGTTTGTCTATTTTACAAGACTATGTTTGATATATTTTTGGTAAAATTAGTCAAAAAAATTCAGTAATTTTTAGGGTTGTGAAACGAGCATATGCTCGAGCAAATTGGTGAATTCAGAGCATTTGCTCAGGCTACAGTCAATCTTCGAAATAGTACACAGTTTAACTGTACAGTGGACTGTACGGTCACAGTTAACAATTAGAAAATGCTCGAGCATGCTCGAAAAAGAGCAAATGCTCGAGAATATGCTCGAAATCAATCTGCTCGAGCATTTTCACAAACCTAGCAATTTTGACTGGTTTGGTTTGAAAATTTTTGGAATTTGTAAATTTGCGAAATATATTTAGTAATGAGTGAAAAATTTACCTCTGACCAACTCCACCCATATGGCGATTTCTTTCAGGACATTTGTGCTGATATAGGTTCGATCGAAACTTGTAAGTCTGCAATAAGCGCAGGATTTTATTTTAAAAAATTTCAAGCAGTTTTAAATATATGCTACCTTCATGCAGAATTTGCACTTGAAGGGCCGATCATTGCTGTGCTTGACCGCATGTTGCTTCAAATACCACACCGAGTTGAACTGCAAATTTGACGTTTTTAACAAAAAAAATTGTTTGAAAAGATATTAAAAAATTAAATTTACGTTTGTAACAACCGTAAGTTCGGGGTCACTTTAGAATTTTTCCATCTCGATATCAAGCGGGGATCGACTTCATTCAACGTTTTAAGTCCTAGAAAGAACGAAAAAGCAGCTATCTGGCGACAATAGCCATGTGGTGAGTCAAAAGCCTAAACCTAAACCAAGAGTTTCCAGCTATCAGGCGCTACGATCCGTTATGATTTTATCTTGTTGTTCTCGTTGATAAGTTTTTTTTGGCAAATTTTGCTAAAAATCAACAGAGGACCAAGGCATATCAATTTTCGATCAATATATTTTTTGATCAAAAGTGAGTCTGTACATTGTCAAAAGTGTTTTTTCGTGCGTTTAAATTCTTAAAACTTTAAATTACATGGATCTCCGCTCGATATCAAGGTGGATAAATTCTAAAGTGTAACCGTAAGTTCTCTAATAGAAGCTTACTCTCCTAATTAAAAATCGTGTTTTTAACATCGTATGTTGGCGTATTTTTTTAAAGTTCTCCCAGGCAATTTACCACCCATTTTGTAGCTCATGTCACTGGCTAGAAATTGAGCAATAAACTTGCAATAAATTAACTTAATGCCAAATTTTAAAAAATTGGTCAAAAACACAATGCCACAAATACGATTGGCTTTTATTAAAGAAATTATACGACAGGATGCAGACTAAAACCCAGAAGTTTTCCAGTTTAAAAAGTCCGAAATTGTACTGTTTTTGGGTACAATTACTATCAATCGAGTCGACAACTTTGCAAATAATAGTTCAATCTACAATTTTTCAAAAGTATCTTATGCTGACCAGTTTTCCGCAATCTTTGCAAGCACATTGCTGGTTTTTTCCAGCTGAATCGTAATAGAGTCGATGTCCGCGGGGAGATGACCACTGGAGGCAAGGGTGGAGGCATAGGCTGGCCGTTGTCATCGACCGCCATCGACTGCTGCTGCTGCAAATTTAGATATTTATCAACAGCAATATATAGTTTTTAGTCAGCTATATGCCAACCATTTTCAAGTGTTGTTGATGGTCGATGGTGTCCTGGTCGTCAGCCATGACATTATTGTTGTCCAAAACATTTTACTGTTGTTATTTATGGGTGGGGAATTGGAGCTGTGTTGGCTTTCGAATGAAGCTCCGTCTTTATCGCTAAGCTCGTGACTGAATATATCAGAAGGCAGACTGGAGGAACATGAGCCATTCATCTGCATGGACTTGTTGGCGTGAGGACTGATGGACAGTGCTTCAGCCAACTGCCGCACTTTCTGTGGGTCACTCAGAAGACTTAGGTCTCCTGCAAAATAGGTATTTCAGAAAATGTATGGTGATTCGAGAAGCCCACTTAAGGTTGACGCCCCTGCTAAGCAAAATAAAAATTATAAAACTGGATTCGTGTTCAGCATACCGTATTATCTCTAATTAGCGCCCCCTCTCTAATAAGCATCCCCCTTCTAATTTGAGAGTTTGTATCTCAGGATAGAGTAAATTTTTTGCAGACCTTTTCTTGCCTTTTCCTAACCGTCCCGAGCTCTACCGATTCCGTTTTTGGAATTTTGTTGAGCACACAAAAATCTCGAGATCAACCCGAAATTTTCCCGATTTTGGAGGGTTGAAAATAAGCGCCCCGCGGAATCTTATTAGAGATAAAAGTTAAAAGATAACACGGTAGTTGATATACATACAAAAATCCTCTTTAAGTTCAAGAGTCAATCACAAATTCAAAAAAAGCTTTTTTCAAATATTTTTTTGTCTCGAAAGGAAATGTAAATTAGACAGTAAGTTTTAATTTGAAAAAGGTGGATATGCAAATTAATGTGCTGAACGCGAATCCAGTCTTAGAATTTTGTTTTTCGGCTAGCGTGGAAATTAAAAATTAACTTTCGGCAAATTATATTTCTTGGAATTCTCGACTTGCCAAATTGATAGCCTTAGGTCTACCGTATTTTATATCAGATTTAAACTGTACCTTCTTCCAGAGCGCTCATTTCATCCAAGTCAAAGTCGGCAAAGAAATCTTTACTGTCGATGGCATCCATAACAGAATTATCATCGACCCCGAAACAAGAGGTGCTTTCCTCTTCTAGCATCACAGAAATAAAAATACAGAACAAGAGTAATAACAGTAATAGTAGTAATATCCACAAAGATAACAACTACGGCAGTTAGGCAGGCAGGTGGATCAAAGTTGAAAGACTTTTTGGGGTAATGAGGGGTTGAAAGACTCAAAGAGGCAGTGATTAGGCCAGATCAAGCAGGTCCTATCCTTAGCTTGGCACTGATACTACTGCTCGTACTCATAACTCGAGGCACTGCACATATGGCCGATGACATTACACACAGTTTGGGTGTGCCCAATTAGCAGGCTTAGTAGTAGTAAATGTGTAGCTGGTGAGATATTTATCTTGTCTAAAAAATATTTTGAAGGTTAGTTTTTTCATGTTTAAAATGATATGCATGGTTGTGTCGAAGCATGCGCACGGGCCGTGGTTTTGGTAGCTTGTTTCATGCCATCCCACCTTTCGCATAGTTAACAAATCTTCCATAGTTAACGAAGTTTTCATAGTCAACTAATTTCACATAGTCAACATACAAATTTAACGAAATTAAGTACCGTGCACATGCCTGATTGTGTCAGAAAACAAGAACTAGTACAGTTTTGACCAGCGAATTAAAGAAAAACAACAAAATCAATTTTCATGGAACTGATAAGACTGGTTGTTGGACCAGCTGGCGGTCATTCACTTTCTGGTGATAATAGCAAGGGCTTCTAACTTAATTATTGGGAGGGTGGACACGAGATAATAAGAAATCTTTAAAAAAACCCCATAAAGTTTAGTCTACAAAACATGCCATTTGGCTTATTGCTTGTTGAATTTTCGCTGCCCTATGTTATGTCTTTAGTTTGAGACTAAACTGTATTACTTGAAAGGCCGTAGAGTTGGGCCGATTTCAGACAAACATAACTTTTTTAGTAGATAAAACTAAATTTTGGGCTCTAATAAAGACAGAGTGGCTGTTTCGCTGCCATTATTACAAAATTTTGTTTGCAAATATCATTCAGTTTAAGTTCCAAACTTTTTTGTGCTGACTACAGTTTCTTTACTTCAAGACCAATAACATACTTAATGCGTACTTAATATCGGGTGCGTACGTCATACTGGGTGTACTTTATATCAAACTTTGACTTATTTTTAATCGACAATTTCAAGATCTTGAAGGGTTTAAAAATATGAGCCAGCGAGATCATACAGTTTACCGAAAAATTGGGCGCAACTGAAGTCGATCTGTGAAAACAGAATTTGCTAGATGGTGCCAGGAAGAAAACTCATCGGCCGATTTGATTAACATGCAATGTAAACATAATTTTTAGACACATAAACATTAGCTTGCCAATCTGGCCAAATCCAACAAAACACGGCCAAATTTGAAGTAAAACAAACATAAAAAATAAAAATCACTCCAAGTAACCAAAATAAATGACCAAAAATAGTGGTCAACAATAAACAGCGCACTAAGCCTGGAAACCAATTTCCATGGATCAACGAAAACAGAGTTTACATAATAAATTTTGGCAAATACACAAAAATTGATTCAGTTCCAAAATACAATTCGAATCAATTCAAACACAAACTTTTTCGCTATACAGTAAAAACTGTATGAAATACTACAAACGTTGCCAGCCAAAAAAATCTTAGAAGTTGAACTTTTTCTCCTGTTTCCCGTCCAAAGGAACACAACAATAATAGGGCAGCAAGAAAAAAACAAATGGCCGATGGCTAAAGGCTTCTTGGCAATTGATGATGAATAAACAGCGATTGCTGCTGACTCCAAAGCAAGGGCCTTTCAAATGGACCAGCAAACAACAGGAACAAAAATACTTGGTAAATAAAGAATAGGAATATGGTAGAAAAGCATACAGTTAACTCTCATTATAGTGCGTATGCCTCAAGTTCGACCCCGCCTAGGTCTAAGCTATTTTTGCCTGAATTTTTCAAATGTTTTGCCGAACGTGATTTACCAGTATAGTTACAAAATTTTACACGTTCCGATTATACCAGTTGTTTTTGCGAATGGCAAGAGTTCTGCCATAAAGGCAATATTTTAAAGGCGAGTACTAGGTAAATTTAAACGAGAATTTTTTTGAAATACATTTTTGTTGAGTACTTAAGTAGGAATACATAAGAAAAAATACTCTTTCTACATAACAGTCGTATAGTGGGTATTTTTTTTATAATAAATTGCATTTTCAAAAATTTTTTTTTGGAAAATTCGTTCTGAAAAAATTGCCGGACTTCTCGAGTGCTCGAACTTTAGGTATGCCAACTATATAGAGAGCTAACTAGATAGTCGACTGTAATCAAAAAATGATAGTGTTCTCGGAGAGAAAAATGGTAAAATATGCAATTTGAAAAAGGACAAATGAATTGGCCATCAGTAGAATAGAACAAATATGGGTGTTTGCTGGCTGGTAATAATAATAAGCCTGTAGGGATTGTGCAACTAGTGCGGTAATCACAAAACATTTTTAAGCTGATTGAGATCAAAACCGGAAAATATCGCTACAGTTCCAGTTTCTATGGACAACATTAAGTGTTTTTCTGTTTATTTTGCTGCCAATTTTTTGCCTTGACATAATAAAATTTAGTTGGCCAAAATTAAAAAAATAATAACATGACAACTTTGAAGAAAAAAAAATTAAAATTTGATCAATTATCAAGTTCGAGCCCGCCTAGGGTCCTTTTTAATTTTCTTGTAGACGGAGCTATTTGGTCTTATTGCTACAGATTAGAGCATGGATATTATTCTAGAAATATTTTATATAGAGATAGAAAAACTCTTTAAAGGTCATATAATAATATTTTAGATTGCGCAATCAAAAAGTGAAAGAAAGGAACAATGAGCCTGAGGGTGATTTTCTCGAAGAAATGAAACAGGCCAAGAATGATACCAAAAAATAGTTTTACTACTTTACTAAATGAATAAAAAAACAACTGGAACTTTTCAAACTGACAAAAATATGGGTGCGAATACTCGGTAAATTCTGGGCTTGTTACTGTGAAAATTTTAGGGGCTTTCTCAAAAATACCGTAAATCCTCTAATAGAGCCCCCTCCCTCGATATTCGACTAGAGTTTCAGAGTTAGCACCATTTTTGATTGACAATTTCAAGATTTTTCAGGGATTGAAAAATAAAGCCCCGGGGGCTCTATTAGAGGATTTACGGTAAACAAAATTTTTGAAAAAAAAATTTTTGAGAAAAAAAGATTATTTATGCTTTTAAAATTTTGATTAATTTTTCTGATTTCTGAATACATTTTAATCACCGGTTTTTCCAGAAAAAAAGAAATTTCAAAGTTTACTTGTCTTTCCGAAACAGGAGCCAATAAAATAACGTGCATCTAGGCAGGATCGAACCCCAGAGTTTTTATGTACCATTTTTAGACTCCTCAAAAAAATGTTAGATCAATCAAACCGCAAATATGATGTCGACAAGAGAAAGTGAATTGACTCTGAGGTGAGTGAAATTCAGTGCATTTCTGTTCACTTTTTCCCTAATCTTTTTTGCTGCTCAATCCCATTATTTTTGCAGTTGTTGTTGTGCAGTTGGTTTTAAATAAAGCATGAAGAGGGGATGACAGATAGATAAAGTTAATGGCCGCTGGCAACACATGAATGAACGCGTGAGTGAATGGATGCAGGGCAGAGGGATCAAAGGCTATCCAAAAAATGATGAGTTTAATCCACTTTTTGGAAAAAGTTAAAAAAATGTCATTTTAGAATTTTCAAAAATAAAAAAAAAACCCTGATCCGACTACGTCTGACTAACTGACTCCGAGCGACTGTGTGTAGATGCTGTTCACCTCTAGTTTGTAGGTTTTTAAGTGGAGCTTAAACACTGTAAAGTCAAACCTACATATATATGGTTGTCGAGTCGAGGCCTCGATTTAGAGCTTTCTACTCGAAAATTTTCGAGTTTCTAGTCCTTTTTTCGAGTCTGAAGGCCTCGAAAAAAATTTCAAGTCCTTCTTTTGAGTTTCCAGGCCTCTTTAAAAAAATTAGATATATTTTCGAGTTTCGAGGCCTCGATCTCGAGTTATGGACTTGAAAACTCGAAAATTTTCGATTTTCCGTTCGAGTCGAGGCCTCGAAAATATCGAAGCCTCGATAACCCTATACATATAGTGCACACCACTTAAGTTCGTTCCCAGCTGGGTGCAACACTTTTTTCACGTTAATTTTAGAAGTCATCACCATTTGTCAGTCTCGTTTTTTTTTGACGATTCGGTCCTATGTAAAGTGTAAATCTTTCCATCCTGCAGATCATTTATAAATCAATTCATGATTTTGTTATTACATGCTCGCCAATTTTGGAAAAAAAATCTTTTCTCAAAATGTGTTTTTTCCAAAAAAAACCTTTTCCCTTATATTGCAGCTAGCTGACCGGAAATATATAGCTACATGTCTATTTAGTGCTCTTCAAGGCGCTCAGCCAGAAGCATGCTCTCTCTTTTTTCCATCCACCTGAAACTCAGTCACCACAAAACTTAAACTAGCCTGAATTCCAAGAATTATAGCGATAAAAATAAGTAGACTTAGTAGCACACACACCTTGCTGACAAAAAACCAATAAGATTTATATTTTGAGGCAGCACAAATAAGATTACTGCTACGATTTCATCCTTTTTTTGTCACCCTAAGACTAGGTGGCCGGTGTCCACTGGCTATATAATTCTTGGTTTGGTCTATTTATAGCCGAGGTGTGTGACCAGGTGAGGGTTATTAGTACTGTTTGAAAAAAAATGTAGAGGAAAGGGGACAGCATGAGCATTTGGATGCAGGCCAGAGGAACAAGAAAAAAGGAGTTTGTTTACGTCTGTGCTGGACTTGCAAAAACAAGTCTACTTGTCCCTTTTTCTCTGTAGACTGCCTTCCTTTTTGGTTGTGGGAAGAGAGTGGCCAGTGGGTGGCACGAATGCCCTTTGGGAAAGGAACAAGTGGTGCCAGTGGTCGTCCGTCCTTTTAGAAACCACTGGTCGATGAAATTGTCTGCAAATTTAAAAGGAATGTTGATAAAGGTTGTGCAATAATATTATTTAGTGGTTTTAAGGGGTTGGAACAAAAAACGTTATTAAAAAAATATTAGAGATTATTGGGTATTTATGGATATAAATATCAGAGATGTAGAAAAATTCAAAAATAAATGTAAATACCGTATTTCTCCTAACAAGGCGGCCGCCTTTCGTTCAAAATCGTGTTCTCGGCATTGTGATTTTGACCGAATTTTTTAAGACTCCTCTCAGGCGAGTTGGAAACCATTTTGTAGCCAGTGAGGTGAGCTACAAAATGAGTGGTAATTTGCATGACAGAAGACTTAAAAAATGGACCAAAAACAGAATGCCAAAAACACGTTTTTTTAAAATTAAGTGAGCCGCCTTATTACAGGAAATACGGAAATAGTCAGACGCTAGGCGGAATCGAACTTGAGAGAGTGTACTCGGGATGCCAAACTCGAAAAAAATATGACACGGGAAAAGCTGCATTTCAATAAAGTGAATGGCTAAAAAAACTTTTGTATAAAAATTCTGTATAAAAATATAATTAAAATTGTTAACAAGATGCCAGGTTCGGGGCTGTACAAATTTGCGGGAGAAACCTCCTGATAGAAATTTGTTATTTCAGAATGTCGAAGGTCTAAACCTAATAGCAAAAAAATTAGGGAGAAAGCTATTTGTTAAAATTTCTCTAACTGCCTGAGCTAGAAATCCAAAAACATGTAAAGCATTTGAAAAGGTGCGAATTGGCCATGATGTGTTTATCACCCAAATCATGAAGTCGAAAAATAATTGCAAAAAGACCAAAATTTTCTACAAAAAATGCTGCTACTAACAATAAGCTTCGATTGTAATTTCTCCACCCACTTTATTTTGCTTTTTGTTTTGTTGTTTTTGAACCGATTTGGGTTTAGAAGAGCACTTAGTTAATTGCTGCTCAACCGGTCCCTCCACCTCTTTGTTCTTCTTTTTCTTCGCTTTTGCTTTCACATCAAAGAAGAAGACAACAATAACGGCAGCGGAAAGGGAAAAGTTTAAACCCCTTCCTAAAAAACCGCAATCACACAAGAGCAAGACAATAGAGAAGCATGCCGGCGCTATTCTTGCAATCAAATTAACCAATTCTCGGAGGTTTGTTGGCCTATAGAACACAGCACTCACTACTGCAACTCCTGCAAATGAGGGTGATTGGTTTGGAACCGTTGATTTGTTGTTCCAACAATAGCACAAAAGGTGAGTAGGCGGAAATAGAAAAATAATTTTTGGGCAGCATATTTACAGCTAAGAGTCTCAGCTTCAAAATGAGGGGTCAACTTTACAAAAATCATCATAAAATCTATGGAAAAAGTCCTTTCAAAAAATGCACGAACTTTCCATGCAGTTGAAACTCGATTTAACGGAATTCAAGGGGCCGACCAAGTTACCGTGTTCGAAACCTTTTTTACGCCATTTTTTCAAGCTTTTGCCAGTTCTGTTTTGACAGTCTGGTCCCAGATATTACAAGGATTCGATTTTGCCGATCATTTTTTGGAAATTCAAACTGTTTTCTTTTGAAATATCAAAAACTCGGTGAAAACAGATTTTTCGTTAACTCGAAATTCGTTAAATCGAGTTTTTGCTTATTTAGTGAGAAAAAATTTATATTTTCGAAAAATTATCGGCAAAATCAGAATCCTTGCAATATTTGGGACAAGACTATCAAAACAGAACTGGCCAATTTTTGAAAAAATGAAGGTGAAAAAAGTGTCGGACCTGGGTGGGTACGAACTTGCGACCTCAAATATTCGTTGTATCGAGTTTCGTTAAATCGAGTTTAGACTGTACGAACTAATATAAAAAATTTTATAAGGTATTTTCTTATATTCGGGCGATTTAGTATTTTTAAGTAAAAAGAACTGGAAAACATAATGCTAGAAACTAGGATGATTTTTTAAGGATTTTCACAAGCTTTTAGACAGACAGTGTACATCAAAAAGATATGGTTTTTTAATTCCATAGAAAGTGAACATTCCTTTCTGTGTAGACCACCCAAAATTGAACATTTTCTAAAAAAAGCCTGCTCCCAAACAATCGAAAATAGCAGCAGCATAAGCAACAGCAGCAGCAGCAAAAAATAGCAGTCAAAAAATGACCAAAGTCAGCGGCGAAATCGGGTCTTATAATAGCAGCAGCTCTTTTTTACTAGACACACACATATCAAGCACACCCGCACAAAAATCATCCTGCCCAAGTTTAATGGTCCGGAAGCACATCATATTTGTGCGCGCCCATTTCCAGCCTTTGCAAATTCACATGCACACCTCAAATTCAATAATAATAACAATAACTTGTGGAATTTACAGTCAAATAAAATCAACAACTAAAAAATACAACCACTAGACGAGTATATTTTAAAAATGAAATGAAAAAGCACATCTCAACCTCATCTACCAAAAAATACGGGTTCTACTGTATAACCAGATTCTGTAAAATTCCTTGTTCCCCTTTTTTTGTTTATGGCAATATTGTAATTTTAGTGATTAAAGGGCAACTAGACATCTTTCACTAATAGTAATGAATGTCACCCGACATTTGTCACTTTTTGGTTAACTGTATACGACAAAAACGACGTATACAGTTAACGAAAGGTACAAATCGCGAAAGACATTTGTCACAAATGGTATAAATAGTATAAATTCAGTCACTCTTTTGTTAACTGTATACGACAAAAATGACGTATACAGTTAACAAAAAGTAACAAATGCCTTTCAGAAAAAACAGCAACGAGGGGACTGGGACCAATGAATTTTTTAACCCGATTTTACAACAGCCAATACAAACCATCAGACCAGTGTGCACTCAGAATGACCAAAAAATGGCACAGCTCAATCTGACCTACCAAAAAAGGCGTTACCACCTTCAAAAAAGGTAAAAGCCGACCATTTTAGTAGATTTGAGGAAACAGGTAGTTAATCAAAGAGTTGACATTAGGAAACATGCTCAAGGAATGATTGACAGCAACACCCAATTTTGTCTAATCAAGATGATGGTGATGCCAACCATCAGCATGCAGCGGCGGATTTCAAAGTAGGACAGATAAGGTGAAGGGGCAATCACCCAGAATGGATCAGGCTTAGTGATTGCGGTAAATCTTGCTGGTGGTAGCAGCAGCCTTGAACACCCGGCTTTGATGTGGCTGGGTGACAGGGGCTCTAGGTAAATTCATCCTCGGTAAATTCATCCTCGGTAAATTCATCCTCGGTAAATTCATCCTCCGGTAAATTCATCCTCCGGTAAATTCATCCTCCGGTAAATTCATCCTCTAATTTTGTCTTGACAGGAATATTGGGTAAAAATATTTGTTTGTTATTTCAACGGTCCTCATCTACCTGCAGTAGCACCAGTCCACCCCAAGTGGCTCAGATTTACCTTCAATGATCATGATCTTCTCTCAATGGTAAAGATGCAACCTTTAAGGTTCAGATATACCCTTTATAGTTTATATCCTCCCAAATAGTCCAGGTCGACCTACAATAGTACCGGAGTGGGTAGGTCGTGACGTACCTAGGTATGGGTAGATGAGCAGGTGCCTGAGTAGATAAGCCAGGAGCAGGGGCGTACGCAGGGGGGGGGGGGGGGCAGGGGGGCACGTGCCCCCCCCCCCCGTCAGATTTTTCCGAAAACGGTGTAGGTAAAATGGCCTCGAAAATTTGAAAAACAGTGTAGGTAAAATGGCCTGGTGCCCCCCCGTCAGAAATTCTTGCGTACGCCACTGGCCACGAGAGTAAGTAGTAAAAACTTTTAGGGTATTTTAGGGCTCTTTTTTGGTGATTTATCACATTTTTCTTGCTGGAGCTGGGCAAAAAGACTCTAAATGCATTTTAGATCAAGAGTCTAGCTCGGAATTATGTCTAAGGTAAGTCTGTGCGCGCATCTCTAACCAACCAAGCCCCCTGCGCCCCTTCGGGGCGCAGGGGCTTGGTTACTTGGGGTTGAGATGCGCACACACACATACCTGAGACACAAATCACTCGAAAGTGACTCTGGATGCATAAAAACATATGCATACCAGAGTTTATATATGCGGTAGGCCCCAGAAAGTAAAAACCTGTTCAAAATCTATCATTTTTACCTAGATTTTGCCTAAAAAGGGTTTAAATTTGGTCAAAAATGCCCTAAAAGACCGACTACTCCCAAGGGGTGGGTGGCAAATTTTTCGTGTATGCCATAACTGGGGCTCCTGCAAGTCAAATCGCTGTTTTAGTATTATTAAACCATGTTCAGGATACGATTCTGGATATGTTACAATGATTTTTACTTACTTTAATCCAAATCCAAAATTTGGAGTTTTGATGTGGATACCCATCTGGGGGAATTGCCAGAGGGTTCTACTACCTACCCTCAGGCTTACTATTCTTATAAAAAACTATTTTATGAATGTTGATCAAGAAAAAATGATGTATGTTACCACCAAGACTGGAACTTGTAACTTTAAAGATTTGGAGGGACATGTGTAGAATACATGTTTGAGTTCGTTCTAATGTACACTGGCCCATTCTGCGCCTAAGCACAAAAAGTAGGCTACTGTAGTGTGGAGATAATCCAGAGTCCTGCTCCCCGAAAAAAATTCAAAAAGTATGATAATGAAAATTATTCTTGTCAAGACAAAATTAGAGGATGAATTTACCGGAGGATGAATTTACCGGAGGATGAATTTACCAGAGGATGAATTTACCGAGGATGAATTTACCGAGGATGAATTTACCGAGGATGAATTTACCGCCGCCCGGGTGACAGGTAGGTAACTGGTCTGGTCAATCACAAATACCACTTGCGACCTTCGGCTTCCTTTTTGTTTTGTAGACTCTTAATAACAACCCCACCAACGGTGGGGGTTGGCTACTGGGATACAGGTAGAGAAAAGGGATAAACCTTTAAATGGCCAATAAAATATGTGGGAGGTGAGAGCCGAATTAGCACCTGAGAAAACAAGAGATGACCAAACCGTAAAAAGCTAAGATTTAAGGGTTTAAACTTTTAGTTTTTATGCATCTTGTAGATACCGAAAAAAAAAGAATTTCTTGTTTTAAACTCAGTATTAATATAGCCCTGATTCAATTAGTCAAATTTTACGGTCATAAGATAGTTTTCTAGCACAAATATCCACCCTGATTTTTTTTTCTGAGACCTCCTAGCTAAATTATTCTCACAAAATCGAAAAGAGAATCAGAATTCAAAAAATATTATTGGCTACTGAGTTATGAGATTCTCACAGTTGAGTGAGAATTTGAAAAGTGCACCATAAATTTTTTCTAATAAAGAAATTTCAGTTTTAAATATTTATGATCTTTATTTCATTTTTATTTGAAGCCAGATTTGAATTTTTGTTTGCAAAAATTTGAGATTTTGATCACTCTCACTTAAAAGTTCCCAGTGAGCTCACTGAGGTAAATTTTTCAAGTACAAATAAAATCCTGGCTCAAAATGAAAAAAAGATAAAGATCATAAACATTAAAAACTGAAATTTCCGTATTAGAAAAAGTTATGGTGCACTTTTCAAATTCTCGCTCAACTGTGTGTGCAAACACTAATTATGAACAGTGTTTTAAAAATGAGAATTTACAGAATGAGAATGTAGTCAAATTTTGACTAGATTCTCATTTCCATTTTTGAAAACCCTGGGTATGACAAAGAGTTAGATAGTTGTGGAAAATATGTTTGAAAATGTTGAAAGTAGAATTCATAACACTATTCACCTAACTTTTAAAACTTTTGATTAATTGTCTGAAATTTTCTTGCTAATGCAAAAATGTCTTCTATCCGAACCCGTTGAGATCAGGTAGAAATAATCACAATAGTTGACAAGAGAGAGTTGTCTTGACTCGACCACCAGTAAAATCTACAACACTGACCTATTATAAAATATATCTCAGTTCTCTGTAATGTATTTATTCTAATAGGCCGACTTGTCGGGTTATATTTCAATCAACCAAAAATCGGAAAAATTCTAATTCCATCTCGATATTTTTGGAGTGAAAATACGAAATCCAAAAAGTGGAATCGGTAGAGCTAGTGAGAGTTCAGAAAATGCAAAAACAGCTTTGCGAAAACATCTTCGGTCTGAGATATAGGTCCTCCAAGTAGGTATTGCGTTAATAAAGACTGTCGGTCTATTAGAATAAATAGGGTATTTGAATTTTTAGGTACAAAATAGTAATAAAGTTTGAAAAAAACGTATAACTATTTCCAGATATGAACTTTACTAAAAAATATTAAGAAAGAAAAAGTAGTAATACTCATAAGGCAACAAAAATGCACTTCACAAAAGCCAACTAACCCTAAAAACTTAAAAAGCAACTACCACTGCTATAATTAGTAAGTGGTCAGCCGCTGGTGGAAAAATGCCCGCAGTTGGGGATAATAAGACCAATAAAAACCACAAATGGCTCGCCTTGAAAACTTTTTCACTTTTGTTATCTTTTCCGAGAATCTTTCCTCTGCCAAAAATCAGACATCTTCATCAGTTTTGTAGCCCCTTTAATGATTGCCAAGATGGTTCCCCCTCCCTAAATTCCGATCAAGAAAGAAAGCAACAGAGAAATTTTTTCTTGACCATCACCACTACCAGACTGTAGATTGATTAATGGGAGAGGGGGGAGTGAGTGATTATTAATTGTGCTGTAGACTGTCACTGCTGTAATCATTAAACAAAGTGAAGAAGAAGAAACAATGACCCTGAGCCACCTTTGCTCCAGTGAGGTAACTCAGAGATTAATTGCCAAATTTGGTTGGATATAGAGACTCAGGCAAGAGATTTACAGCAAAGATATCGATGTTCACAAGTGTTTATTGAGATACAGGGTGGCCCAATTAGATTAACTTTCTGGCAGTTATTTCGTTTGTTTTTCGCTGGCCCGTGGTTTCGTGGTTTTAGATCGTTTTCTAAGAACTCAAATTCCCGCCTTAAATATGTCTTTAAAAATCTATGGCCACGCGTTCTGGATTGTCCCCCGCCAATTCAAAAATTTTGCCTAATCATTGAACTTCTGTACGAATTTTTCAAGTTGGCTTCTAAAAAAACAAGGCCTGGAAGTTAATTTTAGGTATGGTTGTGTTAGAAACTAAGTTAAAAAATTTATTCAGAAGTTAAATAACTGCGATTTTTATTGAATTGGCGGGGACAACCGTTGTCGGAGACGGCAATGGCCATTTAAACACGTTCTCTCACGTTCTCTCTCCCCAAAAGGCAGAACTAGCAAAAGCCTTCATAAATAAGATAAAGAGGGTCAGACCCAGGTGGAGTTGGACTTTTTCTGAGGGCCATAGAGTTTGACTGACGCTCCGGTCAAAAATAACACAAGCTTAGATATAGCTCTACTTTATTCTTCAAAGAAGTTCCAAGCCCCATACTGAATGTGGCATCAATCAGCTTCACTTCAAAATTCATTTAGATCTCACCTTTCCATCCTGCCACCACTATACTAAACTATAAAAGCACACTCAATGCTGAACACATACTCAAAAATGCCTCCCTTCTATCATTTGTTTGCCTAGTGGCTAGCCAGCTAGCTGGCCAGCCAGCATGACACAACAACTGGACCGCAGCCCCACAACAAATATATTTATTTTTTCTCTAGCCCTTTCCGTTCCATTTTCACACTGAGCTCAAGGCAACCGCCATAAATAATATTTGTGTGAGAGCGGGATATCCACTGGTTGTCCAGTCAACCCAATGGCCATCCAACCAGCTACCTCTAGAGACTTGCAGCTTAACTTGCTTCTGGCTATTTTACGATTTAGCTAGCAGCTAGTTTTACTTGCAGTGTCCAATTTTTAGCTGGCTGGAACATTCAAAATGAACGGCTGAGATGAAGGGTGGTGTGGACAAGTGATGAAAGATGCTGGGAAAAGAAAAGCACAATTTAGAAGATCTTTGGATTTGAGAAATTTGTTTTTTTGTCTATTAGATTAGCAGCTTTTAAGCCATTTTGAAATCTGCTTAAAGTATTTTTTTAAACCGTATTAAAATGGCATCATACATTTGTTTTGAAGGATGCTACAAAATAGTCTTTCCTGTTCAGTTTACTTTAATAAATTTTAGCCGTGAATCTTTTTGAAAATAATTTTTTTCCATTTTCAAAAATTTCGGGTCTCAGAAGCTAAGAAGGTAAAAGAAGATACTGGAATAACTATGAATATAGTCTAAAAAGCACCAAAAAGTTCAAGAAGCTAGGGTCATGAAGCTTTCTGGCAAGAGAAATCAAGCCAAAAACACTTTCATGTGGCAGAAATCTGATGCAGACAAAAAAATTAAAATGCTGGATGGAGTTAAACTGGAAGTAAAAACATCTGGGGTACATTTGGTCACTTTTGGAGTTTGCGATCACAGTTGACTCTCGAATTAACGTAAATGGTAAAAAGTTTGTTTAAGATTTCAATTTTGCACATGTTTTTGGCAAAAAAAAATCGGCCTTTTGAAAACCTTGGTGTAGAGAACCGTGCTTTTTGCGCGCAGTGGCATGTCCAACATTTGAATTGGCGGGAGAAAGTTCTCTTTGGTCTTTTACTGAATTTTCTCGAAGGGCTCAAAGGAATACAATGAGAAAAGAAAGAGAGCTGTCCCTCACCAATTTAATTTTTGCACATGCTGCTGCGCGCAAAACCACGGTGCTGCAACGTAAAGATTTTTTAAAAATATGGTTATGTTAATGCGAGTTTCTGCCTGTTGAAGGCCGAATTTTTCTCTTTTGCTAAAATAATCAATGAAATTGGGACCCTTCACAATTCTAAAACTTTCAAAGGTAATAAGAAAAATAGTTAAAAAAGAAGGGTGAAAATGTGCGGACCATTGGCGGGAACGAACTTTTCACCACTTACGTTGATCCGAGAGTTGACTGTAGTACAGGTTACACTAAAATCTACTCTATTATAGCTAATAAAATAGGAACGGGATTTGTGCGCTCTTCAAAACGAGAAATACGCGCATAAAATTCACCCTTCAAACAGAATATGCCCAACAGAACAAGCCAGCAAAATATGCCTCAAAAATGACAAATATGCCCAGTTCGGCCCATATTTCGCATAATCAACAGGTTTCACATAGTCAACGAATTTCACATACAGTCGAGTCTCGATTTAACGTACCCCCTGGGGACGGTTACTACGCATTTGGGCACATCGCATTTGGGCACCCGCATTTGGGCACCCGCATTTGGGCACACCGCATTTGGGCCCCCGCATTTGGGCACCGCATTTGGGCACACCGCATTTGGGCCCCCGCATTTGGGCACCGCATTTGGGCACCGCATTTGGGCCCGATTTTAAAGTTCCATATTTTGAAATTATAAATTGAAATGTATCAATATGTTACTGTTTTATAATAAAATTTGTATTCATTTCAGGTCCGAATACTTTCCATCGAAAATTTTGACTTTTCTAGATTTTTTACCTGCCTGCCTTCGGCAGGCAACCTAATTCAATAGGAAGCCCCTTTGGGGTACATGGTCCGGGATAAGGGCTGACCCTTTGGGGTACATGGTATGGGATGCGGCCCAAATGCGTGCCAACGAAGCAGCTTAAGGTCAAACGTCCGTGGCCCGAAAAATTGACAAATTTCAATTTATAATTTAAAAATATAGAATTTTAAAATCGGGGCCCAAATGCGGTGCCCAAATGCGGGGGCCCAAATGCGGTGTGCCCAAATGTGGGTGCCCAAATGCGGGTGCCCAAATGCGGTGTGCCCAAATGCGTGGTAACGCTGGGGACCGGCCCTAGGGGTAGGTTAAATCGAGGGGTACGTTATATCGGGGGTAAATTTGACGGAGTTTATTATTGGAGGGACCGGCCCTAGGGGTACGTTAAATCGAAGGGTACGTTAAATTGGGGGTACGTTAAATCGAGACTCGACTGTAGTCAACATATCTCCCATAGTTAACGAAATTTTGGCGCTACTGTAATATACACCCCCCCCCTCCCGATAATTTTTAGGCTTAGGAATTAGGCTTAGGCTTTGAGCCTTAGGCATCAGGCTCAGGGACGACACGCAATAATTTCACCATTTTTCCAAAAAAAAGTATGGGTTTTGGAGTACCTGAAAAATTATTGGGGGGGGGGGGTATATGACTGTAGCGTCGAAATTTTTGTGGTTTCGAGTATAAAAAATGTATTATTTACCATAAAAAAATTATAACCATAAAATCTTATAAAAAAGCAAAATTGCTCCATCTAAAAAGGAAAACATTTAGCGAGCCTAAGGCCTAGAAACCTTCCAACTGGCTGATTGCCTAGGCTCCAGTTGCAGGCTGACCACAAGGGTAAGGGGCCTTCAAGCCATTTTCTTGCTTTTTTTCTATTCCTCTCGCTGTTCTTTTTCCTCTCCTACTGCTGCCCTGTTGCTATGTGCTGCTGAAGGGGCAGCAGCGTCCATTTTTGAACCAAGATGTCTTCTTCTTGAGTTTCCAAGAAGCAAAGGCAAAATAGTATAGCTGGCCAGTTAGTTTTTCTCACGCCTTTTGCTGCTGTTGCACTAATATCACCATTTTCTCGGAACTTTTTCCTTTTTTATTTCTTCGCTCGCCTTAAAAGTTGCGGCTTTTGAGTCATGTGTGTGTTGGCTTGGAGCAATAGCAAAGCAACAATGGGTATTTGAAAGACACACACACCCTTACTAACAAAAGCTGTTTCACAAACGGAAATGGTCGGGCAGAAAAAAGAATGTTGTTTGTCATTTGTTTTCTGGTCAGTTTTGTGCACATAGTCATGGTTTTGAAGTAAAAGTATTGTTAGAAAATATTTGCTTTGTTGCGAAAAATATACATGGAACTATTACTTTTTGAGAAACACGTCCTCAGAAGGGAGTATGGGTTAGAGCTCAGGGATCCCTAGGAACTGCTATTACAGTCAACTTTCGATATAGCGCGCTATTGTGTGATTCTCAAGATAGTGCTACTGTCATATATTTTTATATATTTTTATATATCATTGCAATACAGTCTACTCTCGCCATACAGTCAACTCTCGCTACGCAACTAACTCGGCACTTGTTCGGCTGGGCACCCCTTCAAAAATCCGAATTTCTATTTACTTTATTCACATTTCTAGTCTTTAGGCCAGTGTATGTTAGCCGAAGCTAAGAAATATCTTGCGCCCTTTTTCCGGGTTCTGGGACTAATACTCATAGTTATTTCATAGTTAACAAAAAAGCCACCCTCCTGAAGGTAATAACAAAATTCAAAATTAATCAAAAAAGTTAGCGAAACACAACGAAAAGGCGTAAAAACAAAATATTACAATAAAATATTTAGGAACTTCAAATCACAAATAGTTAACGACAAGTATTAACAAATAGCTAAATGACTCAAATCACGATTTCCAAACTAATTTTCAAAAAACCTTGAGAATGAAAGCGTTGATATATGGCGTTTTGGAAAAAGTAAATTTTCCTAAAAAATGACCAGGCCAAAAATTTTTCGGACACTAAATTTTTTTTTGAAAAAATACAAAGAGTGGCCAAGAAAAGTTGCGTACAAAACCACACACCTTTCTTAATTTCAACAGAGCAAACCAATTGCCTGTATGCTTATCTGCCTCACGACCACAAGCACTACCAGCAATCGCCCACCCCAACAAATAAAGCAGGGAGGAAGGTGGAAAAAGCAAGCAAAGGCGGAAGAGATGGCTCTCGCCAAACAACAACAAGCCTCTTGTTCAAACAGTCTGCTGCTAGATTGGTTTGCAGCTAGCTAGCCAAGCAGTCAGCTAACTGGCAAAGAAGACAGGTACCACCCAGTCACTACTTACACACGTGTGTGCACCATCATTCCTGTGAGCTAGATGCGCAACACTGTTGTAACACAAAGTTCCTAAAAGGTCACGCAGGGGCTCTGATGTAGACAACAAAAGGTTGAGGACAAAACAATGTATGCCTTAGGCAAGCTTGTCTTTGCAAACCAAAAATTAATACCAATTTTGTAGGGATCGCAAAGTGTAGAAGCATGGGGTCCAAACTTAAAGGCTTACAATTGCATGCAAAACTTTTTGTGATAGCCACACCCCCTTTCTAGAGAGGGCGAAGGTCTTTAAAATTGCCAAAGGCTACCTAAAGGTGGTTTAAAGGGAAAAGCTATTCAGATTTGAAAATGGGCTTCGGTGTTGCAGTGAATAAGCCCGCAACCGTGCAGAAATTTGAACCCACGTAGTGGCACGCTAATTATTTTTGCTTGTTTGACCAATTTTTCAAGACTAATTCGACTTGTTTAGCGCCAGCTTAGGAATCACCGACCCAAATTACCTCTAGACATTGGTCAAACAAGCCAAAGTAATTAGCGTGCCACCACGTGGGATCGAACTTGCGCACGATTTTGGACCAAAAAAACACAATCGCTAACCCACTGCGCTATCGAGGCCACTTTTTCGAACATAAATAGCTTTCCACCCCCACCCCTCTTTGATCAGTAAAATTAGGCAATTTACTCCCCTCCTTACAAAAAATCGAAGTTGTACTTCACACCTTATTAAGCTTTCCAAAAGCCGGGCTAGAGAAAAGTCTTTTTGCTCTACGGCTCAGCTGAGTCGGCTATTAGCTGTAGCTAATAGAAAAAGAGATTGACCACTACCACCAATTATAGAGAGGTAGAGCATCAGCAAAGGTGAAACCTATAAAGAGAGGAAATTAATATTTGCAGAGATAAGAGCTGCTCTCTCATTATGCGAAGTTATGTAAATCAAATTTCAGTCTTGCTGGTTGGTCAACAGTGCTCCCTTTTCCGATTGGCCAAGCACACGCCAGCACTGGCTGGAGGAAAGCCATAGAAGTTTTCTATGGAAAGAGCGAGGTGGCTGGAATTGATAATATGACTTAAATTCAAATATTTTTAAAATGGGATGTGGTCACATTATTTTTTGAAAATTTCCGTGTTGTTAATAAGATTAACTTTTTTCATAACTCCATGTAGCCTAAATTCGCTATGAGCTCTAAATGAAAAGATAATTGGCTGCCGAAATAGGATCAAAAGTTAGAATGCCAATCACTGAAAAACTTATAATTTTTGTATCATTGCATCAAAAACACAAGATTTAAGCCCAGAAAACTCTATGCCCAATAGACTTAATCCTAATTCTTTTGTAAGATTTGAGCCAAATAAAGTTTTTAGTCAAAAAACCCTGTGGTTGGTTTATTGGCTGTGAGAAAATGAGTTTGAAAAGCAAACATTGGGTGCAAGCAGAGCCGTGTAAAATCAACTAAGGCAATCAGAGCGCAAAATTTTGGAAGAAAGCAAACATTGCCGATGGGATCTTATTGGGCAGTCGAGTAGTAGTTTTTTTTGCGAAAAGAGGTTTGAAAACTGAAAGACTTAAAAAGAGGCTCTTGTTCGGTTGGGGCACCCCTTCGAAAAGTCTGACCTTTTATGTCAATTTTAACACTTGATGAGCTTTTTTTAAGCCTAAGGCGTTAGGCTCAAATTAGGCCAGCGTATGTTAGCCAAAACTAAGAAATGTCTTGCACACTTTTTTTGAGGTTAAGGACCGATATTTATAGTTAATTCATAGTTAATGAAGAAAGGCCTAAAAAGGCCTAAAGGCCAAAAAAAACTAATCGATACTAAAAACGAAGTATTGAACACCATATTTGCTTTAAAATAGCCTTATGCTCTAAAATAGTCCCCCCGCTGACTTTAGGCGCCTGTGTATTAGCCTAATACTATTAGGCTGTGTCATGAATACGTTGTGTTTTTTCAAATGAAATTTTTGTGGCATTGTGTATTTTCTATAAAAATTTCTATAAAATGTTTGACTTTTTTTCAAAAGTTGACCTCTCATTTTGTAGCTTACAATCTTAGCTACGAATGACATTTTAACTTTTGAAAAACAGTCAAATTTTCATAGAAAAAAAACACAATAATAACAATTTCTTTTGAAAAAACAGAACGTATTTATGACACAAGTTGATAGTAATAATTCATAGTTAATGAGAACAGCGAAATCAATGTGTGCCCAGATCTAAAAAATTTCAAATTTGTGTGTATTCTACTTTTTTAACTCCAATGAGCTTTACTGATTCTGCTTTTTAGATGTTGGATTAGATGGAAATCTCAAAATCGACCTCAAATTTTTTCAATAAAATATCCTTGGAACGGTGGGAAGGGGCTAGAGGAAGGATGCCAATTCTAATAGGCAGTTTAGCATCATTTTTTACATAGCCTCTGTTTGAAATTTATTCTTGTTTTTAATTTTTTTGTTTTCAAATTTTTTCGAATTGAAGCCGCAAGTTTTTAATTCACAATCAGTTTATTACTTCAAAGCAAAATGCAAAGACCCTTTTGTTTGGCCTTATCTGCTGTTTCCAATATGCAAAAGGTGGGTAAGTGCCGGTCAAAACAATATATTGGGGACAGCCAGCCACCTTTATTGACTTTTCCAAACTCATTGACCTTCTCACAGAACAGCAAGCTGGTGTAGCAGACACACACACAGAATAAAATAAGAAGAAGCCAAAATAAAAGTGGTTTGAAATTGGAGTGCATCATTCCCGTTCCTGGAAGCACCAGTTGATAGACCAGCATCAGCAAATTTTGTTTTCCAAACAAATTTAAATATGGCAAGAGGATTTCACATCCTTTTGTGTGTAAAATGAGATGCCACGGATTTGAAAACATAAAAAGACAGGTGGTGTCTGCTTTTTAGGAACGGACACTAGTGGTGACCAACTGGCACTAACCCAGAGGCTTTTTAAAATATTTTAATAAAAAAGCTTATAGAATTTATAAAATGCATTTACTGAAATTAAGACTGCCGGAATGTTTTTAAGAGCGCAAGATCTGCACTCAAATATGTTGTAAACAGTGGTTTCTGTAACAAAATTGTAGTGACAAAAAAGTCTTGACGATACCGTTGCGAATACAGTCAAAACGACCATTAACGTAACACCTAAAAGTTCGTTCCCACCTGGGGTCCGATCCTTTTTTACCTTGATTTTTAAAAGAATTATCCTTTTTCTGTTTTGACAGTCTGCCTGCAAATATCGTCAGGATTCCGATTTTGCCAATAGTTATGGCAAAAAAAATTTTTGACTTTTAAAAAAGTACAAACTCCCATAACGTAACGATATTTTCAAAAAGCATTACGTTAATGGGACCTTTTGCTTTTTTGAGGCAAATCTTTTTTTTCGTTGAAACGATTGGCAAAATTGGAATCTTAACGATATTTGCATCAGACCGTCAGAACAGAAAAAAGAACATTAAAAAAAAATCGAGGTAAAAAAAGTGTCGGACCCTAGGCGGGAACGAACTTTTTGGCGTTACGTTAATGGTAGTTTTGACTGTGACCTTTTTCAAAAAATGCCACCCCACGTGTTTTCATTTCTTAGCCAAATTTTTTGGACATTTTTTGAAAATTTATGGATAATCAAAAATTTAAACAGTATTTTTTATAGAAATCTTCTAAAAGTTAAAAAATTTGGACAAAACGCAAAAAAACCGCCGTCTGGACTTCAGTTTTTATACAGAGTCAAAATCACAGAGGTGACTAAGCGAAAAGCCTGTTTTTGAAATTTTATACTAAACACATCTGGAGCTCTAGAGGGCAGTGAAAACCAAATTTCTGGGTTGTGCCATAAAAGGTTTGAAGCATATCGACAGAAATATTGGCAGGAATGAACCCCCTATATGGTCAATATTTACTGAGGTACTACACAAAGCCAGAAACCAGTGTCAAAAGGTAGACGTAGATGTCTCTCCTTTCTAGAAATTTTCTAGAAAGATGTTCCCACCCCAATATGAATCTTTCATTCTTAGGATAACCTAGTGAATTACTGCCGCACCTCGATTTAACGAACTTCAGCTGACCAGTTAAATGTCCGATCGGTGTGTTTAAATCAAGGTTGGACTGAATAAGCTGGCTCGGAATTGCAGAAACCATGGGATATACTCAAAAAACACGCAAAAGCATATTTAAAAAATCGGTTGTTGACTTAAACAGTAGTAGAAGCTGCTTTACCAGTAGTCCAAACAGGCGGTAGTTTGTGTGTGAAACTAAGTGTGGATTAGCTGCTATTATTTGCGGTGATGCAACATCACCAAGTGAAAACCGGAAATGTCAAGAAACACTTGGACAGGTAGTAGCTGCAGCCAAGAAGGTTTGTATTACACAACAACATACAACAACTCTCTGAAACAAAAGACAATAGCAAAAGACGAGTGGAAACGTTCTCTACTGATAAATTCACCGTCAGTAGCACAAGCTTATATTTCGCAAGCTTTCGGGAGTACCTTTTAGTTCATGGATTTAGTATAAGAAATGGGCACACAAAAAGCAATGAAGTGTCTATTTTTTGGAAAACTAGAGAAGAAACATTCACTTACAGGGTGTGTCAGAATTACGCGCACATTGCTCTTTCTGTCTTAATTTTTTTATATATTATCAATTTTAATTCGATTTATGCTGTCTGCATGGTATATCTCTTCCTTTTAATGCTTTTTACGTTTAGATCATGGCTAATATCAAGAATCAAGAGCAAGCAAACCGACTTTGTGTGAAGCAGTTCAAACTTGGTCTAGAAGAGATGTTCCGAATAATCGACAGTGGGCGTTCTTAAAGGTTTTAATTTTTGTCTCAATTTATCCTTGTTTCTTATTGTTTATTGTTGTACGAATAAAGATGAATAGGAAGTCTGTGTTATTGATTATTAAAAGCCTCGTAATTCTGGAGATTTCCGTGGGTTAGGGTCCCAAAAACGGAAATCGACCGGGCAAGGAGCTACCTAGCCGATTTTTTTTAAAGGTGCGCGTAATTCCGACACGCCCTGTATTAATTTTTTATATGGCTCGTTTACAGACTGAGACTTAGACTGAAAATAAGAGTTAACCATAGAGTTTTTCTAAAGTTTAAGAAATATACATAGAAAACGTTAGATGAATATGAGGGATGAAAACATGTAAAGAAATGTTTTTAAGCGGTTTTTCAGCCAACAAAGCACGCTTTGCATGAGCTCAGAAGGTCGTCAGCTCATCACCCTACGTGAGGAGAGCTTTTTGAAATTCTCACGCAACCTCATATTTCATGAGCTCACGTCGTCCTCATCCTCACTCATCCTCACGCCCGAAAATTTGTCCTCACGCAAACCGTGCGCCAAAGACATAAACACGTAAAGAAAAATTGTCTTAGTCTCAGTCTAAGTTTCGCTCCGTGAATACCTTAAACTTAGACTTAGACTAAAAGGTGTTCATGTAGCCAAAAAAGTTGGGATTATGAACTGCCTCCCAGATAGGGTTTAAATAAAGGTTTCATCTTCGATATGGGACCCCGGCATGTCTAAGTTTCAGTCAAGTTTTCACATCGTCATTGTAGCTACACTCGATCTCTCCATAGTGATCACTCAAGGGACCGACAAAATCTGATGCATATAAAGAGTTGATCACTATGGAGAGCGATAGGGGTCAGTTTGCCTTAATTCCTTCGTGGATCAACTAAATTAAAAAAAAGTTGATCACTGTGGCGAGCTGATCACTATGATGGGTGATGTTTATGGAGAGAGTCGACTGTAAACCTTTTTCAAAAGCCATGTTTTAAAGTGCTGATACTGCCCGGTTTTGGAAAAAAACATAAATAATCCGAACCCTCAAAAAAGATCACAAATAACCCCCGATAGTACGGCCTAACGAGCACTCACCTACCAAAGCCTAAGCCTGAAAGATACCCATAAATAACACGCTAATTTAAAAAAATTTTGGTCTTGACGGTTAGGCGAAAATATCGTTTCAGGGTGTTTTAATCAAACAATGTGCCTTTTCGGGCAGATTTTAAGCAGAATAATAAAAAGAAACAGATGAATAAAAAAAGTACTAACTTTGATAAGAAAAATAAAATAAAATGGCACAAACTCAACAAGATCACACATTTTTACAGTAAATTTACTTGAAAACATTGGAAAACTTTTTTTCCACGAAAAATGGTTCCTAACATAAAATATTAGGCCTATATTGTAACCTCAAACATTCTCAGTGTTTCTTGTGGCTTGGTTTTGTATTGTCTAGTGAAAAATAGATTAAAAAAAAACGACTGAAATAAAAACTGGGTCTTTTTTGATCAAAACTAAAAAGAATTGCAAATGCAAGCCGGCTGGCACAAGATGACCCTTGCTGAATCGGGAGCCAGCCCCAGCTCTCAACAATTGCATATGCACAACACCCAGACACACAAATACACGCATATGTTCAAATGAAGACCATACAGCAGCAGCACCACCAAACTCTTCTCCCACCAATCGACGTTCTGTGCCAAGCACAACAAAAAAAATTACTGCCGAAAATCAGTAGGCGAAAACATCAAAACATCAAAACATCAATTTTAATCAGATCTATATCGAAATTAACAAGAAAATTTTCATTCGCGATTTTTCCGAACACAATACTAATGGACACACTCAATCTTAATTACGTGTCCAAAAAGTTATCTCAATTCAACAATGGAGAAACCAAAAAAACTTGGAACCACAGTTCAACCTCGATTTAACGACACTGCAAAAGTTCGTTTCCACCTCGGGCCTGACACCTTTTTCATCTCAATTTTTGAAGTTTTTGATCAGTTGTGATTCATGATCTAATCTGAAATATCGCAAGGATTCCGATTTCACCGATTATTTTACAAAAACTAAATGATTTTGCTGAATTGACCCGTGACCCTCGATTTAACGACACCCTATTTTCAAAAAAGGGTGTCGTTAAATCGATGATCATGGGTCATTTCAGATAAATCATTTAGTTTTTGTAAAACAATCGGTAAAATCGGAGTCCTTGCAATACTTCGAACTGGACTGATGAATCACAACTGATAAAAAATTTTCAAAAATGAGGTAAAAAAAATGTCGGACCCGAGGTGGGAACGAACTTTTGCAGTGTCGTTAAATCGAGGTTCGACTGCAGTGCAATTGCTATGTCTTAAGAAATGTCTTGGTCACCCTGTTCTTTTTCAAATAAAAAACGATTTTGAACACAGTAATTGCACTAGTGCCAAAACCGTTCCTTATTTTTCAACGAGGTTGAAAAAGCATATATAAATATTTCGAAAATAGAGTGTGGGAAAACGGCGAATTGATACAATTTCCTGATACATTTTCAATCACAATGTCGGTCATTAAACCATCCACCTGGCTGTCCATAAACACATACCATCTATTGCCCACTGATAAAACAGCCACACAAAAGATCCTAAAATACAGCCATAAAACAGCAAAAGGACAGCCGAAATTGAGTTTGCAAAGAGTGGACGTCGAGAGGGGGGTTCCTGTGGCCCGCCATCCAAATAAAGAGGAGGAAAAAGAGAGATAGACTTGTGCACTTCTCTAATCTCTCTTTTGCTGCCCGGCCAGCCACCGTCCACCCCACATTTTTAAACAAAACTGCGGCGGACCGCAGTAGCTGGGCCAGCACTGCCCTACTGCTGACAGCTTTATCAGCTGGCCAGCCTCTGTCTCTGTTCTTTCAGTCAAACCTCTGGCAGCAAAAAAGAAATATATTAGCTGACGCAACCAATGGGCACTTCCCCTTGTTCTCGCCTGTCAGCAAAAGAGCTATTTCTCGAGCTGGACAGCCAGCTGACGCCAGTATCTCCCTCTTTTTGTTCAATGAATAAAAAGGAGTGCTTTGCATTCTCGCGTGTGTGTGTCTGGCTAGCCTGTTTGCCCAGCTTGTGCAATGAATGGTGGTGGTCAACTGGCTGGCTGAAAAATGGACAGCGGCGGCGGCAAAACCGACTGCCCACGTTTGCTTTTGAAGGGACTGGTGTGCTTGCTGCTTATTTAATGATCATAGGGGAGGGGATGAAAATGCTTTTGCTTTCAGAGGGTTCTTCCTCTCTTGTTAGGCTTTTCATGGCGAACCTCTTCAAAATGCATTGCTCTGTCGCTTTGCTTTGTTGCTCGCCGCTCGGCCATTAAAAGGCAATCGATTTTTGATGAGAGGAAAAAGTTTTTGGCTGGATGAAAATTTTAAAAGTTGGGGTTGCTAACCTATTGAATGAATAAAAAATGTATTTGTAGCTGCAAATAGTGTGTCGATGGTCATAATCTTTTCCTAACGCGTTTTTCAAAATTTTCTTTTCGCCAATCGAGTTTTTAAATTTTTTTGGTATTTACAGTATAACTTTTTCATAATGACACCTGAATGTAACGACATCCAAACATTGACTAATTTGGTTGACTTTAGCTAAAATTCAGTCGAATAAACCCTTGATGTAACGACACCTTTAGGCCGATTCAGGGGCGTAGCCAGGGGGGTCCCCACCAGTCAGATTTTTTTCTTTATCAGTGCCCCCCCCCCTCCTCAAATTTTTCTTAAAACGGTGTAAGTAAAATGGTCTCAAAAATTTGAAAAATGGTGTAGGCAAAATGGCCTAAAAATTGTCTGGTGCCCCTCCGTCAGTAATTGCTGCGCACGCCACTGTGCCGATCCTCTGGGGTGTCGTCATAAAGAGATTCGACTGAAACTTCAAAGACATGTTTTTACGTAGGTTTCTTTGCGGTTTTGGCCTGGCCTATCTAGATCACATTCTCAGACTAGAACCCAAACCACAGGGGGATTAAGTAAAAATCGTGTTGGTCACACAATACACCGAAAAAGTTTGTGTGCGAGAAAAATCGATTGGCAAAACAAAATTTCGAAAAATGCGCTTGAAAAAAGTTATGACCATTTCAAAACCACGGAATTTTTCGACACACCCTGTCTTTTAGATTTAAAAACAAGTGTCAAATCTGTTAAATCGCAGTCTTACACTGAAAATTGATCTCCAGACCGGTCGACAATGGACCAAAGCAGGGAACTCGATTCTCTTTGATTTTTTCCAATTATTTGAAAATCAATTTTCACCATTTGATAACTAAGGCAACAGGCTACAAAATGGCATTCTTATAATCGAGATCTAAAAAACACTATTTTCAAGTGAAAAAACACGGGTTTTTAAAAAGTAGTGCTTTTCACGTGAAAAATTAGCCCACAGGTTAGTATCTTTTATAACCCCTGCCCAAAGAATACCATTTTTAGCATGTTATCTCTGCTATTAAGAGAACAAATTATTTTTCAAATAGTCTGTGAAAAATCAGAGAAATCGAGGTGTCGCTTTGGCCCGTGGACAGGCCTACCCACAGCTGGGTCCGACACTTTTCCAACAATTTTTGTGGTCATTTGTAAGTTGTCTTTTATGAGTCTAGTACAAAAAATCGTAAGAATTTCGACTTAGATAGTCATTTCTAAAATCCCCACCAGCCGCTATTTACTTTTCTTACAAACAGGCTTTAAGTCTGGCCAGTCGGAAGTTTCCATAGATCGGCAACCCTACATGTAAATCTTTATTTCCCGATAATAGGGGAAAAGATAAATCTACTCGTCATCTTAAGGTGATTTTTGAAATTAGGCAAAAAATTTTGAAATCAAAATTGAATGAACTCCGAAGGTCAGCACAGCAATCTTAGGTACAAATATTTTAAACGTGCATGAGTAGTACAAGGGCCAAGTTTTCCATCTTCAAAGGATGCCGCCTTTGTGCTCCATACCTATGGGGCACTTTCAAAGAGAAGCCATAGGTATAGGAGGGTGTTAGGCTCCGCCCCTTTTTAACCCATACCTATAAGCACTGTTTCGAAATATAGGTCAACAACATGTTAGCACTAACAGAACAGCCTGGTTTTGAAATACAGCTCCTATATTTTGAATAGTGCGGAGCCAACACCTCGAAAGTGCATAGGTATGGCGCATAGAATCTTTGAAGATGGAAAACTTGGCCCTTGTACTACTTGCATGAAAATGAAGTTGTGGTGTATATATTTTTTTTTCAAACACAAAAAGCAATCAAAATAGGCATCAAAAATTAGACAATAAATTCAACAATTGCTTATTTCTTCCACAGCAGCGGTTGGCCACCAATCTGCAATTAGCGATAAAAGGTGTGTGTGAGTTTATTTGTCTGAGCTGTTGATATTGTTGTTGTTGACTGGCTGCCTGACCAGTGGACCAGCGGTAAAGTAAATGAATTTTGCATAGTAGGGCTTTGTTAAGCAAGCAGACTGACCATCAGCCGTAGCAGCTGGACCAGTAAGCCCGTTCCCATGGATATGACTGATTGTTGTTCTCTTTGAAATGAAAGCCTGCTGCCTCAAAAGGAGATTATAGGTAAAATGACCGAAATTGAGGATGACCAGATAAGTAATTAGGCTAAAGACTAATTATTATGATGAAAAGTAGAATGATATTTTACAAAAACTTTAACATGTTGGGCAGAAGGCATTAACAACATGAAACAGCCTTTTGGATTCTGCATCGAACGGTATGAATTAATGTAAATGAGAATTTGACAAATTCAAATGCGCGCGGGACACTTCTCTTTCGTCTAGCATTTTACTCTTTGCAGTTATTTCGAGTGACTCCAAAGAGTAGAGTGAGAGACCAAAGAGAAATGTCCCGCGCGTATTTGAATTTTTCAAATTCTTATTTGCATCAAAAAGTATGTTTCTTTAAATGAGTATTTCTGTGATCTGGAATATAAGACTTTTGTGTTTATCCGCATTTTTTCCGCGAAAATAGGGCGACAAGCCAAAATTATCCCCATATGAAACCTCGCTCAATTCGGCGTCGAATAGTATATAGTGTGATGCTACTGTAATAAAAGTAAAAAACTGCGTGCAAAAGAAAGAAAATACCCACATTTTAGGCAGTCGACATGATTCGAATTTCAAAATGGCCATATCTAGAGATAAAGTTGGCGATCTGTAAAGAGTAAACTAACTCAGAATTGTCTCTTTTTTCGAATGAGACCAAAACTAAAAATTTCGAAAAAATCGAGGGTATGAAAGTTTATATGAAGTGGCAAAGGTTTATATGAAGGGGCCATTTTCACAGAAAATGCCTTTTAAAAATGAGTTTTGTACTTCTCAGTTTGCTATACAGCACATTTATAAAAAAATTTCGCATGTATTTACAATAAACTAAAATTTTAATCAACAATTTTTAAAACCTGCCAAAATTTACTTATTTTTCCAATCGAAATATTTGCAACCGAAATGAAACATTTATTTAAAATCAATAAGCTACTTTCTGAAATTACAATTAAGGCTTATAAACGCATAACTTTTGACATATGGAGGCCGTGTGCTAAAGATACTTCGCGATTAGAAGCAATTTCATATGAGAGATTTTTTTCTCTCGTCCAAAAGGACTTACACAAAAAAAAATATGTTTCAAAGATTCTTAAAATCCATATCTGAAAGCCGTCAAAATTTACGTCGATTTGCATAACACGTGAGCAGATATGAGTTAAACCACCTGTATGCTACTAAAATAATCTTAATATTTGCCAAACTATTCGTTTTATGCAAAATTTCAAATACTGCAGTGCATCAATTTAAAATACTGCAACACTGCACTGCGCCGCGTTAAAATACTGCAGTTTTACGCTGCAGACTTTTTTTTTTATTACACCTTAAAATTTTTTCTCCGTTTCCATTTGTATTGTTTCTTTGTCTCGTAGAAACCTTTCAACCATTTTACCATTAGATACCGTATTTTCTCTAATAGAAGACCCTTCCTGGTTCAAAATCGTGTTCTTGGCAATGTGTTTTTGACCTGGTTTGTGATCACAGCTCTCAAGTAAGTTACCGCTTATTGTGTAGCCAGTGAGATGAGCTACAAAACGGGTGGTAACTTGCCTGAGAGAATACTTTAAAAAATGGGTCAAAAACACAATGCCAAAAACCGATTTTGAGTTAGGGGGGGGGGTTCTTCTATTAGAGAGAATACGGTAACCAACGTGCAGCAGCAGGAGCTCCCCGATTGTTTTTATTGTGTTTGGGAATCAATAAAATGTTTGATTGACTTGATTTCCGATTCAAAGTTAGCTGTTATTGCACATTGAAATAGCAGTATCGTCAAATACTGCAGTATACTGCATCACCACGAAACACTGCACTGCGACACTGCATATACTATTGTTTGACACTGCAATACTGCACTTCACCAAGGGTCATTCAAAAATACTGCACTGCACCACTGCAAAACCCTATTCCTATTTAGTAATAAGGCAGACTTTCGGAAAAACAATTCTCTCGAATCCCAAATTTGATGATGGCAAAAATAGTTAACATGAAAAAATATGGCTAAAGTACACAATCCCCCTCCTGGTCCAAAAATGGCCAAAATGGTGTCCCAAAGGCATTTGGGTAATCCTTTTTATTGGGGCAAATATACTTTTTTCGAGAAAAAAATTAATCTTTTTTAGGGCAAATTTTCATATTGACTGATTTTAATAAATTTTCTCATCTTTTTTTAAAGTGATAACACCATCATGTAGCCCTCCGATTTTAGTTTCTTATGAGATATCAGTTGTTGCATCATCCTCGCAAAATGTAGCACAAAAAGGTAAAAGTATGAACTAAATTATTTTTCTGACTTGCTTCATACTTTTATCTTTTTGTGCTACATTTTGCAAGGATGATGCAACAACTAATACCTCATAAGAAACTAGAATCGCAGAACTACATGATCGTGTTATCACTTTGAAAAAAAGATGAGAAAATTCATCAAAATCAGTCAAAAAAAAAATTTGCCTCAAAAAGAGTAAAATTTGCCCCCAAAAAAGTATATTTGCCCCAAGAAAAAGGATTACCCAGGGCATTTTAGCTACTTTGAACGTGGAAAAGCAACAAAAAAGAATTGGAACAACACTTTTTAGCACTTTTTGGGTTTTTTTGCATTTTCGCCTTGGGGGACTATGATAACTTAACTTAAAAGGGTACGTGATATCTCTATAAGACCAGAAATATGGAATTTGAACATAGTTTTGTTAGCTCGGGCCTACCCCGAACGTGGCTCAGGGGGCTTGAGAGTTAGAGATGCGCGCACTCACTTACCTTAGACATGATTCCGAGCAAGACGCTTGATCAAAAATGCATAAAGAAGCTCTTTTTGCAAAGCTCCAGTGACCAAAACAGGGTAAAAAAACCCACAAATAAGAAATCTAAGTACCCTCCAGAACGGCCAAAAAGTCAATTTTCGGTCAAAGAGTTTTTTCATGGAAAGCGCATTCCCAGTACTCTTTTCACCTTTTCTAGCGTGAAAGTGGTGAAAGCACGTAAAAACGAGGTTCAAACCGGTTTTTGGACCAAGTTGATTCTGTACTCCGGCCAAAAATCAATATTAGTCATGAACATCAGATTTTCTATTCAGTTGGTGACAAAGTGAGTTACACGCGGATACGAACTACGTGAACAACCCAATACAATCTTTCTCGTGCCATTTTACTTCTAATTGCAATTGGAAGTTTTTCATCAAAGCAATTACTTTTGAAGTGGTGACACAAAAATATGTTGTTTTTGTAGTTGAAGAACTGAGTGGACTTATTAAAAACTCATTACCTAGCATAATTAAAAGAACTTTTTTATCTGACTAATTTCCAAGCATACGATTTGTATTCAAAATAATTTTCAGCAATTTTTTGTTTTGTTTTGGATGTTTTGCTCATTATCGGTGTTTTATCTTTTAAATTAAGGTCTTTAAATGTCATATTTAATATATTTAACCCTTGGACAAAACATATTTTCTTTAATGTGTCAGTCTATTTCTATCTATTTTTTCTCTTATTTGATTTTTTGCGCTTTTAAAAGGCCGAAACTTTTGAAAGTAAAAACTATTTCACTATCTATGATGACTTACATAATAACACAAACCAGCTTATGTATTTCGGTTTTGCCTTATCACATTTATATGGCTGTGCAGTGGATGCTAGGTTATTTAAACCTATTATAAATACAGGGTGGCTCAAAAAAATTCGGCCACCTTTGAAAAGTTGGCGTACGTCTTTTTTTTTGGTTGGACACATCTCAACCTCTTCGGGGCGCAGGGGGCTTGATAGGTTAGAGATGCGCCCACTCACTTACCTTACTGATAATTCCGAGCAAGACTCTTGATCAAAAATTCATGAAGAAACTATTTTTGGACCTGTTGGAAATGGATCTTTTGGAAAATGGACCTGTTCTGGTTTAGGGGGACGCCCATTTTTCACTATATATTTTTATTTATTTTGTTGCTTATGGCAGTCGTGATTATATCAGTAACCTATACGAATAGTTTAATAAGTAATTTTGTCGATTAAGGTGATTATCGTCACCCTGGTCACCATAATCAATTTGATTGACCTAAAAATAAAAAAAAATACATAGTGAAAAATAGTGCCACATAGTGCCCCTAAACCAGAACAGGTCCATTTTTGCCCAGCTCCAGTGACCAAACGGGGTAGAATACCTCAATACAAGGTAATTTACCTTGGTCCCCAAACCAAAAAGTCACATTTTGGTCAAAAATTTTTTCAAAAAATCCATTTTTACGTGGCCAGCGCAAATTCGCGCCAGCGCTATTTGCGCCCGGCGATCGAAAAGCGCCGCGCTAAAAGAAATTCAGATCTAAAATTGGTCTAAATATGCTGGCGGTCAAAATGCACTGGCGGTCAATTTAGGTGGCGGTCAAATTTGGCTAGCGGTCAATTAAAAGGGCGGTCAGTTAAGTGGCAGTCAAATAAGTGGCGGTTAAGTGGTCAGTATGTTTGTGGTCAAGTATGTTCGTGGTAAACAGGCAATTTCCGCCCAGCACCGCCCACGCCCCATGGTTTTCCATATTATCGCCCCGGCGCTGCCCATGCCCCAGGGTTTTCCGGATCATCGGCCCGGCCCGGCACCGCCCCATGCCCTGGGCGGTGCGCATCCGGTCATGTAGCAATTCCAAAGAGTTTTCGTTAGGTATATTATGCTTCTACGCGATTTCTAAGGTTAATTTGATTAAAATTGAAAAAAATTAAAGCCATCTTGCAAATCTTTTAGAGAAATTAAAAAATTCGAGCACCCCGTGTCCCTCCCTAACACCGAATTGTACCTTCGCCCCCCCCGCGCCTCGGATTATTTTTTTCATGCCCCTTACTCACCGTCACTCACCGAGGCGAACCCGGCTACTACCTACTGCCCTGGCACCACCCTACGCCCGGAGGCGGGGCTGTGCGGGACGCATTGCGGGCGCCCCGGGGCGGGCGGACTCATCACTGATCCTGTATCCGAAATTGCACCAGCTTTAAAATGTTAAAAAAAAATTTAAAATTTGAATTTTCAATATTGAATTGCATGTTCAGATGAAAACGTTTATGATATCAATTGGATGTATTGGCTTGGATCACCGTTTTTATTTATTTTGGAGTTGCTCCATTTACTGTTCTGTATCTGACCACAGACCGATTAATGTCCTTGCATGTGTTCCAGAAAAAAAAGAAGAAATTATTATTTGCTGTAGTATAGTGACAATGTGTGTAACATCTATTTCTTGCGCTATCATGTATTTATTGCAGCTGCCATTGGATTATTCAAGAGGTCGATTTTCTGTTATTACCTAACTGGTGACAAATAAGCGAAGGAACAACTTTTTAGCTAACTTTTTGGAACAAAACTTATTTCGGAAAAAATTCCAAACATATGATTTTGTAGCCTTTTTCTTCTTCTATCGAATAGTATAGAATATTTTTTTGAAATATATTAGGAAAGTCGGGGCAACCAGACAACAACGACTTTTTCCGGATTTGTCGTGTGACGAAACCCTTTTTTTCGGTCAATTCGGCTGTTTCGCCCGAATTTGTCAGAAAAAGTCATTTTTGTCTGGTTGCCAAATGTCGGTATTCGCTTCGAAACCATTGTTAGGGTCTTTTGAAAGGTCGACGAGTATTTTCATCATTTTAATTGGTCAAAAGTTTGATTGAAAAGTTCAACTCTTGAGAAAATCTTGTGAATTGTGTGAATTTGTGAATAGCAACTGTTTTGGCAAAAAGACCCGCGCCGCTTGATATAACGAACGCCCTTTTTAAAAATAGGGGTTTGTTATATCGAGCGGCGCGGGTTTTTGACAAAAGTGTTGCCATTTACAAAAACGACCGGTAAAATATGAATGTTGCGATATTTTGCACTAGACTAACTAAAGATATCTGGCAAAAGATTTAAAAAATCCAGGTAAAAAAAGTGTCGGACCCTGGGCGGGAACGAACTTTGGGGGTTCGTTATATCGAGCGTCGACTGTATTCGTAATAAATTTCCGAAATGAATTTTTGTTCATAAACATTAGCTTAAATTTGTCCTCGAACTTATTTGTCCCCAGTTAAAATGCCTATAAAAACTTTTTAAAAATTTAGTAAAATTTTGCACTACTACTATTTGTTTAATTACTAAGCAAAAAACTATTTTTTTTTATTCTTTGAAATTTTCCGTGTCATTTACAAACTTAGTTTGTAGCCTGATTTTTTTTTATTCTATTTATAAGAGCCACGTTATTAACATTGTAAGTTTCTTAGTCTATCTTTTTAATATTGTTTTTGACTCCTAGAAAAGCCGAGCTGTGCGAGCCACTGTAGTTTCTGAAATCATTCTGAATGTTATCCCACGTTTGCTTCCATTTTATTTACAAACGTAAATATTTTATATTATAATACTATGTTGATAAAGTTCATATGTTCATACGAACGACCAGACTCATTTCAAAAAGAAATTACAGCCATGGTCCCCCAAGGTAAAATTCAAATTCAAAATTTTTTGAAATTGGCGCTCAAACATTTTTAAAAGAAATCAGTATCTGTATTGATGCGAAGAGTATCAAAAGTTACCACTTTTATTGCAAAACGTGATAAAGGTGAAAGTTTGTATATTTTCACTGTTTTATCATATGTTTCAACTCGGGACGTGGCAAAAAGACACTCTGATCAAAAGTATTTCTCGAAATTATGTCTGATATGAGTAAATGCGCGCATCTTCAACCCATCAAGCTTAAATAGTGACTCTGAGTGCATGCAGCGGCTTGGATTTGAGATGCGCACACCCATATACCTTAGACACAAATCACTCGAAAAGGTATGTGGCCCTTCGGGGCGCAGGGGGCTTGGTTGCTTGGGGTTGAGATGCGCACACCCATATACCTTAGGCGCAAATCACTCAAAGGGGACTATGGATGCATGGAGGGGGCTTGGAGTCAAGATGGCCACACCCACATACCTCAGACGCAAATCACTCGAAAGTGACTCCGGTACCATACTAGAGTTTATTCATGCAGTGGGCTCAGTATTCAACAAAACTATTTAGGGCGAATTCATTTATTTCTAGTGGCCGCTTTTCATCCCTTCTCCTTCCAATACAGTCCATATTCCCTCTAAAAAAATATTAGGCGCCATTAAAAAGAAAAATTTTCTGCTACTAGCGAATACCTCTCTCAAGAATACGACTTTTTGAAAAAAACTGTAACAACTTTTTGAAACAACAAGGTTAGGCTTAGCTCTGAGGCACGGAGGTAGGCAATCTATGAAAGTTGTGACTAAAAAATGTCTTATGCACTATTTCCGGGATCTGGAACATATATTTGGTACTTTTCACCAAAGTTTTTAAAGGGAAAATCGTTAGGTGAGGTATTTTCTAGTGGAGTTAAGAATTTTTTTTATTTTTCTAGACTTTGTAGCCTGGGGAAACAGGGCGAACCAAAAAGTCCTTATTTTTCATTTTCTATAAGCCCAATCGTTTCCTTCCTGTTCAGATTACGGGAATTAATATTTGACTAGTCTTAACGCGTTGGGCGAAAGTGAAGTTTGCGGTGGCTGGTGGGGTATCGAAAAATTGTTTTCATAAGATGGAACCAGCCTTGTGCTGCCAACATTTTTGAAAGTGAAAAATGGCAAATTTGACAGACTACCAATCTAGGTGAGTGAAAAAACGCAGCAGTCAATGCTGGCCAGATCAATCTCGTCCTCGCATTTATTGATACAGCGTGCTGTGCGGTGATGTATTCAAGAATATTTTTGCTTCACACATCGGTTATATCTCAGAAGCCGATTATTTTACAGAATAATATGTATAGGTCCAATCAGGCAACTATTTAGCGACCTTTTAATGGAAACATATAATGGAACAAAAAATGTTTGCTATAATTTTTTAAAAAAAATACTATTTTCGATCAGTTTGCGTTTTAGGTTGGAAGTGTTTTGTAGCATTTTCCTTCCTCTTCTTTGCTGTAATAGTTTTACAGTTTAAAAAAAATTTGTCTGCAAAATATTCTATTTTATGAGAGAGTGCGTATTTATAGGTGCTCAAAAAAATGGAACAAGACTTGATACTAACAGATAGTTGTTGTTTAGAACTTTTTGTAAGTTATTTTTCAATAAATTTCAAAGCACTTTTTCTAAGCTACAATTTGATAGGTCAAGTTTATCTTTAGATAAACCTAGAAAAAGTTATGACCATAAATATAAAAGTGTCAATTTCTAGTCAAAATCAGAGTAAATCTAAAAAAAATGGTTGTGTGGCCGCATAAACAGAATACTTAAAATGACATACGGCTGACTTCTAGATGGTTGAAATTTTAAAAGTGAAAAATGACTCAAAATAAGTTAAAAAGATAAGTGTTTCATTTTTAAAATTCAACCGTCTGTAAGTCAGCCGTATGTCATTTTAAGTAAACGTTCGACATCTGATTTTGTCAAAAATTGAAAAGCGTTCATGATGCGTTAAATAGAAACTTTTGATAAAATAATTTTGATAAAAGACACTGTTTTTTAAAAAAATTTTGTTTCATTTTTTATGAGCGCTACTGTAAACTTTTGATATAGATTTGTGACTGTATTTTAAATTGTTATTATGCTTGGTGTGCAATAAAAACTTGGCTATTTTTCGATGTCCTGCCGTACTTAAACCCCCAGACTCTTATGGCAAATAACTGACATGTCTGTTCTGCTACAAAAACGTTATGCGGCAAAAATGAGGCTTACTAGTTGTCGCTGTTCTTGAACACAATTAAACAAAGAATTTAGCCAATTTAGGATCTATATACAACTGTCAACTGCAAAACAAACAACAAAAATACGCTTTCCGGAATCTAGGTGGTAGAGATGGAATGTTAGGATCTTTTTACAAACCTAAAAGGTTGTGCAGCCAAATTAGCATTAAAAGCGGAGTTATTAGTAGAAAATGAGGTGGTTGAATAGGATCTTTAAGATTTGACTGATTAAAGAGAATATGGAGTAATTCATCATGTAGTTCGAAGGGCTTCTTTTGAAACTATTGCAAGCTGTGTTTGGCAAAGGGTGAGAAATGGTGTGCGCACTCAATGGATGCTGCAGCTGCCTGCAACAAAATTAAGAAGTAGCATACTGCCTGTTTAATTCATTTCTATTTCGACAAAAATCATTATTTAACACGAGAACGGCCGTTGTAAGATTTGATTATTCTGACGCAGAATTCAACACTGAACACCATGGTGCGGGTCATTTCAGCTTTGATGATGGATCAAGTAGGTGAAAAGGGCTTAGAAGGTAACGAATTGTGCATGGTCAAAATTCAAGTGGTACCGCAAGTTTTCAATCAATGCCCTTATGGTCATACTAACTTTCACCTACTTTTCACTATTTTCACCACACCACACCATTGCTTACAATACACCAAAATAACAACAAAAGTTTAACTTTCTAAGAGTACCAACATAGGCTTTTTTTTAGTTTGAAAAGTTAAGATAAATACAACTTGTTTGTTGAAATATGGATTTTACAATGCTCTACCCTGGCATTCCACAAGCCATAACTTTGTGTAAAGATGACATTAATTGATGATGAATAGAATCATCTAGTTCCGACACTAGATTCATGTTCAGCGTGGTCGATTTGATTTACAATTGATTCTAAAATTTAAGAGTGAGTGAAATTTCTAATTCCGCTCAAGACAAAATATTATTTATTATTATTATTATTATTTTTTAATTTGAATCTTTATTGTCTTGAGAGTAATTCAAAATTGCACACTCACTCTCATATTGTTAAGACCAGTTGCATAAGCAAATCAACCACGCTGCGCATCAATATGGTGTCAGAACTATAGGTTTGCATTAGTAGAAAAAAAGTTATGGGAAGTTCGTGTTGCAACTTATATATTGATTTGGACATTTGTCACGTTTTTACCTAGTTGGATGCCGCCCGCCGGCCGCGCGGCGGCTGAAATGAGGTCGGCGGCGGCGGTGGCGGCGGTGGGGTGCGGCGGAGTAATTAGGCTGCGGCGGGCGGTGGCGGCGATGTGGCGGCGGCGGTGGCGGCACCACCATTACAAAGTACCAAAACAATGCTTGTTTTATATGGTCATCTTACGAAAATATGATAATGACATAATTTAGAATTTTACTGTTCTCTTGCAAAAATTTTATTCTATGACAAACATAAATTAAACAGAAAATTTTTTTGACAGTGAAGCGTTAGCTGGCGCGGCGGTGGCGGCGATGGCAGCGCCGGCGCGGCGGCGAATAAAAAGTGCCGCCGGCGGTGGCGGCGGCGGTGGTGGCAAAGCAGCGGCGCGGTGGCGGCGGTGGCGGCGGTGGCGGCGGTGGCGGCGGTGGCGGCGGTGGCGGCGGTGGCGGCGGTGGCGGCGGTGGCGGCGGTGGGCGCGGTGGCGGCGGTGGCGGCGGTGGCGGCGGTGTTTTTCAGAGGCGTCCAACTATGGTTTTTACGATAAACTATCAATGCATTCAGTGCCAAAATGATTATCAGATTCTGTTTATTCTTTTCTTCTTGATCATTAAGTTGTATGTCGTCTCTTACACAAGGTTATGGCTTGTAGAATGCCATGGTAGAACATTTGGAAAATCCCTAGTTCGACAAACAGATGTGATTTATCTTAACTTTTTAAAACAAAAAAGTCTATTTTCGGTACTATTAGAAAGCTAAACTATTGGCGGTCAATTTTGTGCATTATAAGCAATGGTGTAGTACAATCATCAACACATTGATTCAAAAATTGCAGTTATCCAGTTGTATTTTGACCATGCACAATTTGTTAGCTACCGAGCCCTTTTTCACCTACTTGGACC